>CM046298.1:42971382-43183882 GCA_025267735.1 Mactra quadrangularis | reverse complement strand
ACAAAATTAAGAATCAGTTGTAAGAACGTCCGAAGAAATGATTTTATTTCCAATCGTCACACGAGAGTAAAACCCACAACCCCTTGATCAGTGGATATGTGCACTATCGACTGACCATGCTCAGTTTGCCCTATGGAATAGTTGTCAGTCAAACTGACCATTGTCACCAAATGTAAGTTCAAGTTACCACCAATAACCAGTAAAACTGATTATTCTAAACAATTGATACTTTGAGCTGAGTTTTTTTTTTCATATCTTAATTTAAGATTGATACGCTAAGAAATGTCAGCTATACGATCATAGTTTGTTCAGGACCAGTTCCCAATACGTGCACTTCGTTTTTATTTTGTCTTTAGTCCGTTCGTATCGGGATCAGATCGGGTAAAGTTGCTCGTTCTCGTCACCTTCTCCAACTAGTCCAAACCGTTCGTAGTCAGTTTTAACCCGGTCATAACTAGTTCTTCTATGCTCCTTTTCTATTGACCATCCCGTTTAAGACAGTTCAACTCGTTATAAGTACGTTCCCATCTCGTTTTAGAGCGTTGTGAACGTAATGACGTCACGTTCTGATCCGATTGCTATGAATATCCAGGACGTTTCAACCCGTTGGGATTCTCGTTCCGCGGTACTAGCTGTGAGGACAAAATTTTTCAAGAATCGCTGTGACCATCATGCCTTCAAAAAAGAGCAGAGCCAGACAGGCGGCCCGTGTTAAGACAAACTCATCTAAAAATCACCTGCTAAAAAATCTCGATCTTAGTGCGTTTTGAACGAAATAAAGTCACGTTCTGACCCAATTTGCTATAAATATCCAGGACGTTTCTTCCCGTTCTCATTCTCGCTCAGCGAATCAAGTTTTGAGGACACAATTCGTCAAGCATCACTGTGACCAACATGTCTCAAAAAACGATCCAAAATCACCTGCTGAGATGAAGCTTTTGAAGACCAGCCTCAAGATAAGCCACAATATATCAATAAAAATGAGGGTGTTTCTTTTTTACCATGTAATTGTATTCTTGCTGCGCTTCTAGAAAAAGAGTACAAAGCATAAACGACTTCCATGGTACTAGGCTAAGAGCTTGGGCCCAGATAATAACTTTGTGAGAAATGGTCTGTATTTTGTACCAAACCTTAACAGATTGTATTGTAGACGTTATGGACGTGGTACGAACTGCATACGAACGCAATAGACTTTCTAAAAGAGTCGAACGTACCGAGAACGTTTTGTGAACTTAAAAAACTCTGTGTAAACGTGTTGCAAATCGGTTCAGAATTTCATATTTTGTTTTTGTGCATTTAGACACACTATGGACGTAATTAAGTCGAGTTAAGTCTGTGTGCAAACGGAAAGAACGAGTTACAAATGGAACAGGTCGGTGTGTAAACGTACTGCAAATTATGGCCCGATCGAACTACGACAAGGCACGTCCCGAGTACGATGCTATTACGGCAATTCCGTTCGCAGTACGTCCTTTCAGTTGTCAGTGCCTTGTCACTCAGTCTAATTGCAAAACGGGGTGGCTGCAAAAAAATTTGAGTCGCCTCAAAGTTCTGAAACCCCATTCCCGTTCAACCCCGTCCGAGCTCGTCCATAACGTTTGAGCACAGACCGTAGAAAGATGGAACTACGTCCTGTCCGTTTGCACACAGTTGGAGCTCGTTCGGTCCATTTTTTTCAGAACTTAGTGAGAACGAGTTTGGTGTAACGGGGGTATCATATAACGAGTTTAATTGCGTTGTTCAAGCTGAAGTTTTGGCAACTGAAGGTTAGATGGTTATTCACGAAATTGGACCTGGATAGCGATGTACAAGACAGATATTTATTCAAGACAACTGACCTGAACTGCGATGCTTGATGTTATATACGAATACCGACCTGAAAACTATATAAATGTTATTAAGACCAAGTCTTATTTTTAGGGAGAAAACTCGAATGTAGAACTATAGGTTATTTTTAAAACGTATCAATATAACACATGAAGCCAGTTCCAAAAACTAAATGTAGTGAATATATTCAGAAATAATTTATTTACCCACTACAACAAATCAAACACCAATAACGACAAACTGAAACACCACTAGGACTAGCTGAAACAACATAAGATCAATATAAACACTAACTATATCAAACAAGACAGCAGAAGGGCAAGCTGAACAAGCACTCGAACAAATTTAAACACAATAAGGACAAGCTAAACACCCACTATGACAAATTGAAACACCATTAGGACAAGCTGAACACCCACTATGACAAAATGAAACACCATTAGGACAAGCTAAACACCCACTATGACTATGACAAACTGAAACACCATAAGGACAAGCTAACGCCCACTATGACAAACTGAAACACCATTAGGACAAGCTTAACACTCACTATGACAAACTGAAACACAAACTAGGATAAGATTAAACTCAAACTACGACAAGCTGAACCACTTACAGAGACAAGCTGAATCACTAACAGAGACAAGCTGAAACGCAAATTATGACTAGGAAAAGCTAAAACACGCTAAAGGACTTGCTGAACACCCACCAGAACAAACTGAAACACAAACTAGGATTAGCTGAACATCAATAAGGACAAGCTAAGCACCCACTGGTACACACTTTTACCCCGATTGGTTTATACTGAAGTAACTGCTGTGGTGTATGTTCTGAAATACGAACTGGTGCACTTATAAATACCCACTAGTGCACATTGAAACACCCACTTGTTTATACCGAAATACCTATGAATGTACACTGAAATACCTAACTGTGCACACTGCTACGCCCAAAGGTGCACACTGAAATACTACCTTGTGCACGCTGAAACACCTGTGCGCACTTACTTTATATACTCTACGTGTTTTTAGTAGACATGTTCAACATATGCAAATGCCATTCTCTAAATGTATTTATTGAGTTTTTGCTTTCTGACTTTTTTTGCAAATACAAAGTTGCTAATACATGTACATTTTGTTTTTAGCTAACAATTGACTTGTGTGACTGCGATCTGCTATGTATTGGCCGCGTTGATATGGTACATTGCCTTTGTTTTCAATAAAATTTTATTTTGAGGTTGAACATTCTTCCAATGTGTCCTCAATATTGATTCATATATCCTCTATGATGATTATATGTTCGATTTAAAATGCATGCATAACATTATAATCACCAATCTGTTTTGAAATAATGGCATGCCACACAGAGAGAGATATTTCCATCATGTATAAACAATTTGTAAAAGTATTGGTTTACTAGCTCCATGTAAAAACATATACTAATTATCGTAAAACCCTCGTGAACAGCCACATCCCTAACATGGTCATCTCTAGAAAACAACAACTTCAGATTCTTTTGATCGATTTCATTGATAATGTCCTTCTGATCGAAATAAGATTCTATGTCGGGTCAGGAAATTTCCCCCGAAGATAAAGCAATGTTAATTGATAAAAAAAAAACATTTTTTTTTCAGAAATACACATAAAATAAAAAAATTAACAACATTTAACACTCCTGTTAATGTATTTAGACCATTTTACAGATGGATTGAGCTTGCAATTTCACAAAAATACGACGGGATCAGAGGAATGCAATCTCCGTAAACAAATATCCTGTATGATGTTGTCGTACAGGATCTCTACTTTTTCCGTGAAGGGTCACGTCGAGATGAACTTTGATTCGACCAATAAGTGCGTCGCTTTCATCCAGACGAAAACACTATTAATCACATTTTGATTTCGTAATTTCTATTCTGGACCAAGTTTTTCATGCTAATTTAACAGCGGTATAATTCATAGTCTCCGATTGGGCGGCTCATTTAAAATTGCGTGACGTAGACGATGTAAACAAGTTACGTATCATAATTATATCGTTATGAATACTATGTTGAGAAAAGGTCGCCTGAACGTGACCTTCGTTTGAAAAAGGCTAGATCTAAATTAGCGACTATGCGAGCGAAAAAAAATTAGATTGGGTTTTAAACGATTGAGAATTAAACAACTAAATAACATGTTAGTTAACTCGTTTTTACAGATTAGATGTATGAACATGTTTCAACAGCTTGACCTTTCTAGGTCAGTCAACTACTTCCCCTTAAGGAGCCTCTACGCAGAAAAATCGACGACAGATATCAAATCTTCGTGAGAGGGTACAGCCAATTCCTGTCTGAAATCATGAACTCTACTTCTGTGTCAAAATAATTTATTATATTACGTGTTTTATTAGAGAAAAAAAGACAAATGCAAACTGCCAATTAATCAAGCAAAACATATTAAGTAATTACATTGAAATAATATCTAAAAGTCTAAATAGTTAAAACTCATTTCTATATGTCTGTGTAATCAAGGGTCGGTTTGTATTGCAAGCAATACTGAAGTCCCCTACCGGTGATACCGAGATATCCGCTTGGCAGGGCCGTATACACGTGTGTGAGGTTCAAGCAACCTTGACATTTCACCCTTAGGTCCAGCCTTGACCAAAGGTAATACACAGTAAGATGTGGGAGAAAGGTGTGGTCATTATCGAGCCAGAAAGAAAACGCCATTAGGTCTGCGAATCTTCAAGCAAGTTGCGATTAAATACAAGCTGTGATACACTAGTCACAATATTGTTTTGTTTTTTTAACGCCCAATTCAACACATAAATAGGTCAAATAATCGACGGCCAGCTCTTCCTGCTATATGTTTCCTGGATTTTTTTTCTATCACCAGTACTAATGACCCTACCAAGAGGCCGACAACTAATGTATAGGGTATGAGCTGCCGCGACCGGGATTTAAATGCAACCCAGATCTTAGGATTTGAAGTCAGACATGCTAACCGCTACGCCACGGCCACGGCTAAGTCACAATAGGATACACGTTAAATGAAGTTAAAATGTGTCTGAGTGTGCAAGTTGCGATTCAAAACGAGATGTAATACAGTAGACACAAAAAGATATATGTTAGCTGAAGAAAGAACGAAATGACCTGCATTTGTTATTCTGTCCAAAAATTGATAAACTGTCCTCTGAAAATATATCTTGAAAAAAAACTAGAACTCTGGGAGTCAGATATTTCGCCTTACAATAACAAACCAGTTATTTTCCTTTATCTGATGAACAGGGAATATATAGGGAACTAGGTTATACCACTAATGAAATAGCAGACTACTTTCTGAGTTATGCGACAGCCAAGAAATAGGAATACAACGGGTAGTTTCCCCAAAATTATGCAAAATTGGTTCTCGGGCACTGAATTTCTCCACAATGAGGTCTATTTAGCAATGAAGTTTCAACTTGACATCCGGCCGGCCTGATGGACATACCGACAGAGTGCAAACCTATTGCCCCATTCTGTGTAAACACTGGGGATTAATTAGTTTTATCACGCATTGAGTGATTGCTTTATTTACTAAAACATATACGACGATCTCCTTTCACTGACAGTCAGTTTTGTAATCACGTACACATATATTACCCACACGTTACTATGATGGAAAGGTTTCACTGTATTTGTTCTTTCAATAAAATGTTGACATTTGAAATTTAACTCGGCATTTTAACATTTATTGGGTCCGGCGTTTTCTCTCTATGCCTTACAGGCCATAAAAAGAACATTTGGTTTGCGGAAAATATTCTCCTTGGTTTAAGTAAAAATATAATGTACATGTAGATATACTGAAAACAAAAAGTTTAGCAAGTTTTTCAAAACGTGCAATGTGTAGAAAAACTCTGACACACATTAGGTTTCCATATATTACATGGTTACCCAAACGTCCAAATTTGTGTATAACGCTAGATTTTCACCTAAGTGTTTACGTAAGGCCACGTTATTCAATCAAGCGTTAAGTGCGTGGAGCACGTGCAGTCCTACTTTCGACCGATTAAATTGTACGAACATGTGTCATAACTTTCCATTTGCTTTGAAACTACGAAAGCCGCTTCAATAATTCAGAAAGAATATCATGGGACGCCGTCCAGGGTTGACGTAAGAACGACGTCAATATGCTCTTGGTATGTTGGATGCAGGTATGAAGGCTAGAGATGTTGCAAGACAGTTAAACGTTCATGACTCGACCATCAGTCGTCTGAATGCTAGATTTCAAGAAACCGGAAGTGTTTCTGACAGACTACGGTCCGAAAGACCCCGAAAATAGACGCCACGAGAAGACCGCTACATCGTCACGACGTCACGACGGAACCGCTGCATGTCAGGCAGTGTTATAGCTGCTCGTCTAAGGTCTGCAACTGGCTTAAGGATTTCTGTTAATACAGTACGGAATAGACTTCGCAGCGCTAGATAACGTGCACGTCGTCCATACGTAGGGTTGCCGTTAACGCCTAATCATCGTGAAACACGTCTTCGATGGGCTCGAACACACACACGCTGGACTCAACAACAGTGGAACCAAGTTTTTTTCAGCGACGAATCTAGATTTAACGTTTGTTTCTCTGATGGTAGGGTTCTTGTATGGCGCCGAGTGGGTGAACGTTATGATCCAGCTAACGTCAAACACATGACCGATACGGAGGTGGAAGCATTATGGTTTGGGGTGGCATTTTTCATCGAGGCAAGACTCGTCTTATTACGATTCCTGGAACCTTGACAGCAGCAAGATACTGTGAGGAAGTGTTAGTGCCAGTTGATGTGCCATTTATACAGGAAGGAAACGCAGACGTCTTCCAACAGGATAACGCACGACCACATGTAGCAAGACAATCCAGGGACGTTTTAGAATGTAACAACATTAACACATTAGAATGGCCTGCTAAATCTCCGGATATGTCACCTATCGAACATTTGTGGGACGTTTTAGGAAAACAAGTTCGAGGGCGTCATGACGTCACCAACGTACGCCAACTAGAACATGCATTGCATGAGGAGTGGCAGCGGATACCTATACAGACTGTTAGGAATCTTATTCGAAGCATGAGAAGGAGATGTGTTGCTGTTATGAGTGCTCGTGGAGGACACACAAGATACTGACATTTGTGTGATTTATGGGTATTGACCCCTATGACGTTCTAACGTAATTTTTTATGTTTTGTTGAATGAGTTTTCTCACTACGTGTGTTTATTTCGTAGGAAGACATTTAACTCTATGATTTGTACAAGTAATATGTCTGAATAAATTACATTCCAAAGGAAATTAATAAAAGTTGTAAAACTTGCTAAACTTTTTGTTCACAGTATATTTAGAGCAATGCGAAATGTGATTGAATTTATCCAATGATCTTACTTACATGAATAAGAAGTATACGCAATGATTGTGATGCACCGAATGAACATATCAATTAAGTAAATTTAAACCATAGAGTCTGCAAATCATACAAAAATACAACACTTTAGAGGTGTGAATTTCTGTGAGTTATCAAGCGAAATGAAAGTAATCTAAAACATTGCTTATAATTTATCTTAGTGTCAGTCTTATGTAAAAAGCTAAAAGTAAAAATACGAGGATTTTTCAAGATATCAGTTTGAACAAAATTAAGTAATTAATCAAATTTCGATCTACCCTCACTTTTGAATGCAAGAAAATAATAATATATTCATGTTCTTTTTAAACTTGGGAAGCCAAATGCATAGGCAAGAATACTTTGATTCGTATACTTGTTTTATCTATTGACATCTCGGTCATGGTACCTTCAGTCTTTGATAAAACGAAAGACGTTAAACCAAACCTTTTTTTGTCGGCCTGACGCTTATATATTTGCTACAACTCAGTAACTATTTATTTGCTGTCGTTTGTTTAGTTAACCCTGAGTCCCGCTTATCCTTCTTCGGTCATACTAGCGTTACGTCTGGCCTTATTTGTCCCTTTTCTTCATTGGGCAGGAAGTGACTTAATGATTTTTATAATGGATGCATTATTAAGGAACATCTGTATTGTTTTTGTAATTTTAAGTTTTCTAATTTACTTAGAATTAGTTATGAAATAGTTTATGCAATGGGACTAATTAGAAGATTTTTTATTGTATGTGATCAATTCTATGGTAACCAGTGGATTTTTTGTCCTCTTTTAGGTAAGTTGTTAAGTTCTAGCTAAGATAAATAGACCTTTCATTTGTTATTTTTTCAATAAATTTCTTTCTAGATGTTTTAGATCTGATTTAACATGCACACTGCTCGGAGAGCCAGCAATAAATGGATTTTTTAAAAATCTCCATCTTTTATAATTCTACTTCGGAGTTTGAAGCTTTGATGTAAATATCTATAGACGATATTATTTATATAAGGACGATTAGAAACTAACATGGTAAAACCAATCCTCAGTGGTCCGTCAACTTGAAGTACATAAAAGGCAGATTTTACGGGCGAAAAGTACGACACACAACTGTATTAATACATTGACTTGGAAACCCGGGTGGATAGCGCAGTTGGTAGCGCGTCGAGATTTGGATACTCGTGTCCGAAGGGGTGCGGGTTCGAATCCCACCCGGGGAGGTTATACCCTTGCATGAAAATTTGACAGTAATGTCAACAATATGGAGTAATTTCCGGCCTTGTGGAAGGGTAGGTGAGTACTGGTTATAGACAATGGTCCAGGAAAGCTAGGTTAGGTGCGCTGGACGCCATGAAATGACCTAAATTGTGTTGATACGGCGTTAACTCCAATAAAAAAGAAAATTAAAAAAAACTTTGACTTGGATTTGCTTCTAATATTTGACTATCATAACATGAAAATATTATTTCCATAGAAAACCGACTTCAGTAAAATATTGGACACAACTCCTAGCGTTTTTTGACAAAAATTTGAAAGTTATGGCGTTCAATGAACATCTTTAACTATGCACAATCACTGTTTTGGCCCAATTTTCATGATTTATGGTTTTCAGCTCCAATTATCGGTATTCATTAGTCTTCAAATGTCGTTTTCTTAAACAGTATATATCCTGTCATTTGACAAAGACCAAAATTTTACATGTTAACCTATTTAATACAGTCAATTACCGTAACAACTATGAATCTTTATTATGTTTGATGAGTACATTTAAATTCCGGACAATTGCCCGGTCGTTTATGCATTTATCATTTACGTTGCTAATTACATTAACATTTTCTCTTCACAGTTCGCAAAATAATCATGGCATCAAGAAGGCGATATCTTGATCAAAGAATAGTTCAAGAAATATATATCTTCCTACATGGATTTTGATAGCAACAAATATGCATTTCCTGGTACAGTATATTATGACTATTTCTTAATAACCGTCGAATAATACGCGACAGGTATCGCAGTAATTGTTAGCCTGCCTCCAGTCGGTTCATACATACAGACGGCATAATTGCTGTTGACAGATTCAGTCATTTGGAATAATGAACATAATGTGGAGAACACAACTATTTATACTCTCCAAAAAGCCTTTCAGTGACATAAACAATTGATATCTCTATCTATCATTCGTTATTGAAAATGATCGAGAGTTGTTTTTCATAGCATGCATGTATGTGGTGTTAAGATTACAATAAATAGGGATGACCTATTGATACTATTAAGACTTGTCACAAAGGTTCGCCAGTACCAATGGCTTTGTTCAATAAATTCATACTATTCAAATGAATACAGTAAAAACAAATTTTGTCTTTTAAATCTCTATAGCATCCGACCGTTTTCTTTATACGATTCTGACTTACATTCATCCGTCAACAAATTCAATCATCAGGAGCATGAGCTTTGTTGTAGAAATATATGAACAATTATGTTAGTTATTACTAAATATTTCTTTTTAAGGCATGGAATATTTTACTTCAGATGTACAAGAATTGGAGAGAATTTTATCTAAAAAATCATTCACTAGATGCCAATCTTAGTGAAAAGATTGCGGTCAAAAATATTTTATGAAAGACAGTTGTCACGGGAAATATAAGGAGTACCTAAAGGTAACATATTAATCAACGTTATTCTAATTATTGAATAGACACCAAAACTTATCTTTAGATGTCAAATGTTACAATTCTCATAATGTCTACTGCTAGAAGATTTTTTTGCGATTCTATGTAATTGGTGTTAAATGATTTGTAATTGAGCTGTCTGCTTTCTGTTTAAAAGGCATGATTCTTTTCAATCTCTTTACCTAAGTTAAACTGCTAAACTTGATAACATACGCATAATTTGGTATAATAATTTAAATGAGTGAAAGTGCCTTATTAATTTCCTTTAAATGAAAAAATGAAAATGAGTCTGTTGATGTTGAATGTTGACCTTGTATCTAAAACGTCAGTATGCTTGGAGGGCCAAATTACAATATCCGGTAAAACAATTGGCATGTATAACCTATTACTAAGCATATGAATTTTTGTAGTTTGTAGTATGCGTTTAAGTTAAGAAATACATTGCTCGGATGAGTTTGAGCATTAGTATTCTCGGATGAAAACAATATCACCTTACCTAAAAAAGCACAAATCTTGTTAACTATTAAGTGGCTCGAATATCGATCAACCTTTTGTTCAAAACTGGGTAGCACAGCACAAATATGAAAACAATCCTGTGAACACTTTGTTGGTACATTTTTACGAGACCTGTCACAAAGTGACAGTGTGCGCTATTGTGATCGCCTTTTGTCCGCCGTTCGTCCGTCATTCCACGTTTGTTTGTGAACACTCTAGTGGTCGCTTTTTGGCTCAATTGTCATCAAACTTGGTCAGTGTCTTTGTCTAGGTAATTGTTGGGACGAGTTCGACCTTTGGTCACATGGGGATAAAAAAATGTCAACACTCTAGTGGTCACATTTTGTACTCAATTACCATCAAACTTGGTCAGAATGTCTGTCTAGGTAATTGCTCATATGAGTTCGAGCATGAGTTATCTTGGGTAAAAACCTATGTCACATAGACCAAATATTAGAAAACCTTGTGAACACTCTAGTGGTCACATTCTGTACTCAAATTTCACCAAACTTGGTCAGGATGTTTGTCTAAGTAACTGATTTGATGAGTCAGTCCGAGAGCTTGCAGGGTTTTAAGTTGCGAAAAGTTTAAAACGTTTGATTAGTGTTTCTTATATTGTTTTGCCTGAGAAATTCGAAAATGCATTTCTTAAAACTGGCGAGGTAGGCATTTTCCTACAATCTGAGCTCAAAGATTTACGTTACCAAAAACAACAAAATGCGACCTAAATTTCGTGCATACTTTTTAAGTTGTTACTTACATCAAATCACATGTTTGATTAATAATATTTTATTTCGATTGCATTTACATCATATTAGCCCAAATTATATAAATTTTGGTGCTTATACCGATGATATATCAGCTTTTATTTACGTTACAGTGCTAAATGTATTAAATTGGTGTTTTTATAAGTGCATACTCTTATGACAAAGTTAACAAATAACTATGTTTTTGAATATATGATATCAAAGTTAACAAATTCCAATGATTTTTGCATCTATCATTAAATTGTCTTTAAGTTATTGCATGTTAACTACTGTAACCGAATTTTATCATTTTCATGTAATGTCACAAAAGTCTTGCTCTCTTGATAAAATTGATATCAAACGAATCATTTCTACTACTAAAATAAAAAAATGCATGTAATAAGAGCAATATTATTTCAGTCTATAGAAAATGTACGCAGCAATTTACGTTACAGTATTTTCGTTATAAAGTTCGTGTTCGAACTATTAAAATAGTGTTTTACAAACCGATAAAAATCATCTAAGAGAATGTATCACGTACAAACGATCATTATGCTTTTTTAGACGAAATGTTGTTATGTTTTAGTGGAAAATCAGGTTGGATTCCGTAACCAAAGAACAAAATTTTTTTCAAAAAAACTTTTTACAATGTTTGCTCGTTCTAAAAAACCGATTTACATGATATTTGAGATTTAATGATAGAACTTACAAGTTCGTTAATTAAAACTCTTACTTAATAGACTACATTTAGAATGTGAAATATACGTTACAATAACATATTGTATTAGTTATAGAGAAATTGTCAAAAAGTACGTTACAATATAAATGAAACTCGAGAACAAAATTGAAAGCAAAAGCGACAACATTCCGAAATCGCTCGTTCGGATATTACTTTACATTTTAATCAGGTTCATCATGATTCTTTATTTGTATTTAAAAAAAATTTTTAAAATATAGATTAATAAAAGCCACCTCTAGAATAACAATGTGTTTAACTGTAACCATAATATAATGACTGTAATATTCAATTAAAAGTTGGAACAAAATAGATAACTGTAATGATCATTCAAACGAATTCAAGATACGCGAAGGACAAATAGAGTTTATGTTAAACTTAACAATATGCATTTACGAAAGATATAGGCTAAGTCGCTTTAATATATCATCATATGTTATCTTTTATGATCATTTTTTCATCTCAATTTTTCTAAGGCGTATATATTTATTGAGGTAAAGTTTGCATTGGTGAAGTATTCAAATAAAACAAAAATGAAAATGGGTTGTGCTGTATTCCCGGTTTTATTTGTACACAATTGTTTGTGTGACATAGGAACGTATTTCAGTTAAAAAAAAATTATTCAAGCATATTAAATATCATGATATGTTTATTTATTTGTCACGTACATTTTCACGTTCAATACGAAGTTTACCTGGAAAAATTCAGAAAAGAATAAGGCATACGACTTAATTCAAAGACTTTTTATGACGAATTTCTAAACCTTCAAATGCAGTTTAACGCTTAGTAAGTTTGTTAGAATAGTTATGTCCATAGGTACTAATGAAGCCCCACTCATCATCATCATCGGCCTCCGTCCGTCCTTGTAGACGATGGATTGCGCACTGTGGTTGATGAACTTGAGCAACATCTGCGGTGGCTGAATAGACCAATTCTTGAGTGACAGTCTCTGGTGCAGAGATCGCAGATAAATGCAGAGTCGTTGTTGTTTGTTGATGCCTTTCTTTTCTGTCTCTGAGAGTCCCTTCTTTCTGTTCGACCTGTTTCTGAGCTTTTCACACCAGTTTTGACAGCATGCCGCCACTGGCTGCGATCAGATGCTGTAGTCTCCCATGTGTTGAGATCAACTCCGGCTGACATAAGGTCACGCTTGCATGCGTCTCTGTATCTGAGATATGGGCGTCCGACTGGGCGGGTTCCATGCTCTAGCTGTCCGTAGAGTAAGTCCTTTGGGATGCGTCCTGTGCCCATTCTTTTGACATGGCCAAGCCATCTAAGCCGGCGTTCTGTGAGCAACGCTTGGATCGTAACTGTCTTGGCTTTGTTTAGGACATCTGTGTTGGTGACCTTGTCTTTCCATGATATGTTGAGGATTCTCCGGAGGCATCTCATATGGACAGAATTGAGTTTGGACTCTTGTCTAGTGTATGTAGTCCAAGTCTCACTTCCATAGAGGAGTGTGCTGATGATGCATGCTTGGTAGACTCTCAGTTTGGTGTGAAGTGTCAGGTTCTTGTTCTCCCACACTCTCCTATTTAGTTTGGACATTACTGTTGCAGCCTTACCAATGCGGGCATTGATCTCGTTGTCAATACTCAAGTTGTCGGAGATGTTGGACCCCAGGTACTTGAAGTTGCTGACAACAGCAAGTGTTGAACCATTTATCGAGATGGTTGGAGGAATTGGGGTGTCCTGTGCCATCACTTCAGTTTTCTTGATGCTGATGGTCAGTGCGAACTCCTTGCAAGCGTTTGAGAAGTTGTTGAGAAGACGCTGTAGACCGTCCTGGGTGTGACTTGCGAGGGCAGCATCGTCTGCAAAGAGAAGCTCTCTGATAAGCACTTGAGTTATTTTAGCCCCACTATAATCTATTTAAACATATTAATTTTATCAGTATATGCAAAGCTATTAAATTTCTAGCTATCAAATACTTAAACATGTGGATAACAATTGTTGAAGCAAGTGTTGATCATATCAATTAAACAAAATAATGAGTATCACACGTATTCGCTTATCCTTTAAATATCTACTCCCCCGGGAAATCAAGTTATCAATATCAAGTCGAATAACAAATCAACGAGCTTTTTTATTAAGCGTAAAGCTACTTTTTATATACCATTTACATTTATAGCATTCTGATGAAAGATATCAAACAATTGGCTAGTTTTTTTAATTTGTTTTGCAACGTAGGCTACAAAAAAGCGCTCGATGAAACCTAGAAATGTATATTACTATTAAACACTTTCGAATAAGTGTAAAGTGTATTTTTGAAATACGATTTACACATTATTTTGCCTATTCGAACATCCGGCTTAATTTATTCTTCATTTTTATGTTCTTATAGTGTATGTATGTGACATACTATACACATAGCACATGAAAACTGCATTGTTGTAAACTTCAAACAAGTAAATGCGAAAAGACAGTCTCATCAAAACAGATTATATTCATGAGAGTTTGTTTCAGTCGGTATTTTATTTAGATTTTTAGCTTTCTATAACTTGGTGTTATTTTATGAACTATAGTTAATATTCTTCCTGGTGAAGTAAAAACGAAGATGAACCTAAGAGTTCTGTTATGTAAGCACTAGTGACGTATAAGTTCGAATCTCGGGATAGTCTGCTTAAGAAGAAATCTAGTAGTTGTATTAAGTGACCAAAATCACTGCATCTATCTTATGATGCACTCGTCAGGATGACACCACTGTATTTAAGTTATACAGAACTATGAACTTATAAAGTAAGTAAAAGAATATAATAAAAACATTAAGAACAAAGATCTAGTAAAACTAAGACTCAAGTTTAATATGTTACTAAAAAGATGTGACAAAGTTTAAGAATTTAAACAAGTTTCCAAAGTTATCAAATAATGCCAAAATAATATCAAATAACATCATCAAATACAGCCTAAATAAAATGATCTTAATGACAATAAAGCTAAATATGAGGCAAAATAACTTAAACTAAGTCTAATAACACGATATGACAAAAATGGACTAAAACTAACACACAAAAGGACTAAATATATACATAATATATACAAAATAAGATGGTACTCAATATTTAATTAAAGCTACATAGTTCTTAAACTAAATATTAAATATCAAATGAGTCTGAGAGATCTTAGAAAAATATTATGACAGCCAAATGTAAACAAAAGATCTAAAAATAGAATTCAAAATGGCTGCCAATAACTAGATAATCAAAAGTTCTTAATTAAACCAATTAAACCTAATTAAGACAAAAATCTAAATAAAATTAAACTATACCTTTAACGTACTTAAACAATTGCTTAAAGTACAAAAATGCTCCAAAAATATTTAAGTATAGATATGAAAATAATTAATTAATTACTCACTAATGCTAGAGAGAAAATTTTGAGTTCCTTCCAATTCAAGTGTTTACTTCAGACTGATTAATTTCTAGGCTGCGCCTAATTTTATAGGCAGGACAGGTGTTGACCTCTATATTCAAGGAAAGTAACTCTGCAATTAACCTCAAACAAAGAAAGTCTTTTTTGTTCTTTATAAAAGGGAGATAACTCTAACAAAATACCCTAATTACAAGTGGCTGTTCCATAAATGGGAATAATGATATTTCTAACCCATATTAAATGAACAATGATACAAAATAAAAGTTATAATATAAGTATAAACCTATAATATTAATATTCTGGCATAGATTTGAAGTTAATAAGTCAATAAAACAATAATAAAGTGATTTATAACAGTTATATTGACTTTAAACAACAGTATACCCCAAAATAAAGGGTCAGGTCTAAAACTCTGACCACTTAACAATAAGATGAAGTAAGAAGTAAACAGTAGTTTATTTGAGTCTGTATGACTCAAGAAGGCAAGTTAAAGTATACAAAACTATAAACTACTATTATAAATACAAATACAACATAATACAGTATGTTTTAAGCAACAAGTATATAAAATGGGCCTTTAATAGTTCACATAGAAGATTTGCTATGGAAACATTAGATATTTACAAAGGGAAGTATTTCTGTCTAATTGATAAAAATAGATCTAACTTAAAAGTTAACATGTTCCCTTAATTATACAATATTTTAAATATTATTTCTTAATAAATGGCTTCTTTTATGTAATATTGCCTAGTCTAAATCCAACTATACAACAACACGATGGCTTTAAAAGATGAAAAAATTAAATGTTTGAAAAACATTTAATTTTTTCAAGACAAATGCTTGAATAGTTAAAACATTGATTAGTACAATTCTAAAACTTAAAATTATATTAAAATAAAATCTCAAAAATTACTTAGTTAGGACTGTGTTGAAAAATAGTCTCAAAAATTTTTTAGTTAAAACTTTGTAGAAAATTAGTCTCACAAATGACTTAACTAAAACAATAATTGAATAGTAACAAAAATAGTTGATAATAGTTATTGTTAGTTTAAACAATAAGGTTTGCAAAAATTTACAAAAATGTATGACCTTGCAAGATAAAAGATCTAAAAACAAAAATTACAAAAGTGTACAATATTATGTCTTCTTCTTGGTCTGTGTCATCATATGGAATTGAAAAGTTTATATAGTTCAAACATAGTTTTAACGGCAAATTGTCTGTGTTTCATGTGCGCGGAAATAATGTTTCTGTCTAAAACTGTAAACATATATTACTCAGTATGTTGCGCGATCTTACAAATAAACATGTCTTCGCGTTTGTTTCACTTGTATATTCTTTCGCGTTTAAACACTTTTACATTGTTTTCACAATATCGCGTTTAAACACTATCTTGACTTTTCACAATATAAAACTCACTTTTGATATCTTTAAGTTGTTGAAAATATCATAAGTTATTGAAATGTTATATTGCGGTAATTAGAAATTACATCACCTTGTATTTATGATATTCACTTTTAAGAATTATAGATTATCAAATAAAATTTGAAATAACAACTATGTAGTTAGACTGTCACTTTAAAGTACAGATACAATACAATACAAATTCATCAAGTAATACAAAACATAGTAAATGTCAACATCCATAGATATGGAACTCACTTAAAGGTTACCTTAACATATAAACAGATAATTAACTCAAAATCAAATCAGTATGCAAACATATTTAAATCTAGCAAAATACATAAGTCAGGTTACATTCATAGGAAACTTAACTACTATAAAAATATACGTTGTGGGATCAAGTCTGACATTTTTACATAGAAGTGAAATTAAAAGAACAACAATAAAATATGAATCTTTTGAATTTGCAGTTTGAGTAAAAAATAGATGTCTGTCAATGCAAACATGTAATAGAAATTAAATCCTATAGAATTCAAAACACTTAATGCTATAAATCTTAAACTTAAAGACTTCATAAAAACACCACTGCTATAAATCTTAAACTTTTAGACTTCATGAAACACCAATGCTATAAATCTTAAACTTATAGACTTCATAAAAACAAAATATACATAGTCATGAAATCTATGAAAATAACAACAAAGCATATAGACATGTAATCTATATACCAACCATAGACATGTAAGCTATGAAAATAACAACAAAGCATATAGACATGTAATCTATATACCAACCATAGACATGTAATCTATGAAAATAACAGCAAAGCATATAGACATGTAATCCATATTCCAACCATAGACATGTAATCTATGAAAATAACAACAAAGCATATAGACATGTAATCTATGTACCGACCATAGACATGTAATCTATGAAAACCAGGTAGATAAGAAATCTACCCAGTACGATAGATAAGAAATCTATCAACGAAAGGTCAACAGTATAGATAAGAAATCTATACCGAACGGTATATACGAAATCTATCTACGAAAGATTTAAACTAGTATAGATAAGAAATCTATACATAGCATACTATAAAACGAAAATAATTGCTTTGAGTATTAGGACTTAGAATTTTCAAAAATTAAAAGTTCAAATAAAAATCTTACTGCTAATGCTTCTTACATTGTCTTACAGTTAAGGTGGGTCGGTACCTTACTCGGAGGGAAAAACGAAAAAAACATTATGTTCACCGATTATGATAAAAGTTAGCAAGCAGTTACCTTCATGCTTCTTGTTTGTTTTCTTGGTAACCTTAGCGACGTTGTCGTTTTTTTTTCACGACGTCACAGACGTCACAATGGTTCGCGCTAAAACAGACATGCAGGTACATTAAACCCATATATTTAAAGTATTGAATGTCCGATGGCAAAGATAATTATACCAAAATGTTTCTGAACTGTTGTTGCATACAAATGTTTTGTTCCAATTATCTAAATATGACGTCAGTCGAAAAGATTGTACATTTCATCACTGAATTTAGGGTTTTGACGTCTAAAAGGTTTCACCAATTGCCGATTTATTACGTTTATTTTCAAATTAATGCAGAGCGGTGGTCAAATTCTTATCGCGATTTTTGAAAACTACACACTTTTTGTGTCATTTTAATGAAATAAAAAAGGAAAGTGAACGTTCTCAGTTTTTCACAATATCGCTTTCAAAGTAAAATTACCTTCAAAACAACGACGTAAGGCTACCAGAAAAACAAAAAAGAAGCATGAAGGTATCTGCCTGCCAACTTTTATCATAATCGGTGAACAAAATATTTTTTTCGTTTTTCCCTCCGAGTAAGGTACCGACCCACCTTAAATTACTCAGTAACATTTAAAGTCATTGCTCATACAAAAAAGTAAAAGATCATCATTCTTAAAATGTTTAACCTAAATAATTGCTGGGTAAAAATCAGCATACATACAAATACAACACTTAAGAAAAATATACAGTTTTAACATGTCATAACTACCTTAAAAATACACAACATGAAACGTTGCAGAACAAATAATTCAATTATCAATAGAAAATAATAAAAAGGTTCAGTGTGACAGTGTAACAGTGTAACTTTACTTAAGTTGTTTATAATAATTAATTTGCCAGAACAAAAATGTTTCAGATTTATAATAATTAAAGCTCGGAACAAGGTGATGAACTTAGCACTTAGATTAAGTACCCGTTAAGTTGCGGGACATTTACAATGTTCTCGGATATATTTACCGACATCTTCTTTCATTTGGTACCGATGGAATTTTTCTCTGATTCTTCTCCAGGTCTTGTTAACACCATTATGTTCATCTGTTGATGTAACGTGGTGGTCTCTAATTATCTGTGGTATTAGAGCCTTAGGCACTTATAAATGTAGGGTGAATTCTTCGTGTTTATGTGGCTGCAGTTTCTTATACATTACACCATTTTTCTTTACAATGTTATTTGAGTTTAACCAGAAAGTTCTTACAGTCAGAGACATTCTTGACAATTCTTCATTCTCGGGTTTGATGTTCAGGTCTATCCATCTGTGTAGACAACTCAGGTCTGGATCTTTTCGTTGAAGGTTCTCTATATCTTTATTGGTATAACTTGATAGACATGTAGTACCAGGCAATAGACTGGTTCTCTTACAAAAGTAAGTTACCTACATAAGTAGATTTCTTCAGTTCTTTATAATCTGTTATCACATTTCTAATTTCTTGTCTTCTGGATGAGCTAGTATTACATGCTTCATGTAGGATCAGTTTATCCACAGTTTCTGATAGAGAAGTTGGATTCTCGATAGCTATTAAATAAGCTATTTCTTGGTCTGGTAGACCTTGAAGCAGGTATTGTATAGTCATGTCTGAGAATGTGAACGTGTCTTCAATGTCATTATAGGCTTTTGACATTAATGACAGGATTCTTGAAGCATATTCTTGAATGGATTCATTTTTTTTCTTGACATTCTCTAATTTTTCTCTGTATGTTATAGCTGGAGTTTTATAACCAAATCTTTCTTTCAGCGACATAACAAGATTAGCTGTGTTGTCTCTTACTTTGGAATTTAAAACAGTAACATAGCTTGCTGCACTATCTATCATACATAACAACAAGTTTTCTCTCTGTTTTTCTTCACTCCAGTTAAATTTCTTTGACAGGATTTGAAACTTTAACCAAAAAGTTTCCCATTGCTTCTATGTTTCAGAAATTCTTGAATTCTGTCGAGGAGTAGTCGAATGCTACCATTAAGTTGTTGACTTTTTTCATGTACATCCATTGTTTGTTGCTCGGTATTGCAGTCGGTTGACAGTGAATCACCAGGTGACCCTTGTGATGTAGTAGACCTATATATAAACGTTACAGACCGTGATGATCTTGACGGATTAGGTTGTACCTCAGCTGTTCTCGAATAAAATTTAGGCATGTCTTCTTCAGTTGAAATTGATAGTTGGTTTGGATAATGGACATCTTCTTCTGCCATCACTACGTTGATTTGTTTCTTTAAGCCTAGTTGACGTTATTTGTAGACTGCGATGTTGATGATATAACTTGTAGATTCTGACGTTGTTTGACAAATCATGAGCTTTATTCTTTAGTTGCGAACCAAAAGGTACGCTAGTTTGACATTTGAGAAATTCTTCGTATAAGGGTGGTGCCTTTAATAGGTCAGTTATTGGTATGCAGATATAGTACCAGTTAAGTGTTGTGGACTTATCGGACACTCTTAATTAGACTAAGGCGTTATCTTAATGTCGGACAGGTGGGTTTTGGTACTTTCGGACATTTCTAGTCTGACTGCTAGGTGGGCCTTTAAGACTCGGATGCTTTAGGATGCCTTTGAGACTTGGATGCTTTTGCAAATTAAGACTCCGATGGTTTAGAAATTAAAGACTCGGTTGCAATAGTTCATGTGCCAATGAACAGTAGAATTAATGGCTATTAAGTCAATAATAATCAGATGTACTCTCAAAATAGATAAAATACT
Source organism: Mactra quadrangularis (assembly GCA_025267735.1). Taxonomy (NCBI): domain Eukaryota; kingdom Metazoa; phylum Mollusca; class Bivalvia; order Venerida; family Mactridae; genus Mactra; species Mactra quadrangularis. Next base: position 43,163,260 of record CM046298.1, on the reverse strand, counting down.
TATAAATTACAACAACAATTTAAGATATTGACACAAAAACTTAAATTTCAATAAAAAAATAGTTATTTACCTCTTCCTTAGTTAAGAAAAGAAACAATTCCACTATCCAATTTCTGACCCCATTGAAGTGAAAACGAAGATGAACCTAAGAGTTCTGTTATGTAAGAACTAGTGACGTATAAGTTCGAATCTCGGGATAGTCTGCTTAAGAAGAAATCTAGTAGTTGTATCAAGTGACCAAAATCACTGCATTTATCTTATGATGCACTCGTCAGGATGACACCACTGTATTTAAATTATACAGAACTATGAACTTATAAAATAAGTAAAAGAATATAATAAAAATATTAAGAACAAAGATCTAGTAAAACTAAGACTCAAGTTTAATATGTTACTTAAAAGATGTGACAAACTTTAAGTATTTAAACAAGTTTCCAAAGTTATCAAATAATGCCAAAAAATTATCAAATAACATCATCAAATACAGCCTAAATAAAATGATCTTAATGACAATAAAGCTAAATATGAGGCCAAATAACTTTAACTAAGTCTAATAACATGATATGACAAAAACGGGCTAAAACTAACAAAATAACACACAAAAGTACTAAATATATACATAATATATACAAAATAAGATGGTACTCAATATTTAATTAAAGCTACATAGTTATTAAACTAGATATTAAATATCAAATGAGTCTGAGAGATCTTAGAAAAATATTATGACAGCCAAATGTAAACAAAAGATCTAAAAATAGAATTCAAAATGGCTGCCAATAACTAGAAAAAATCAAAAGTTCTTAATTAAACCAATTAAACCTAATTAAGACAAAAATCTAAATAAGATTAAACTATACCTTTAACTTACTTAAACAATTGCTTAAAGTACAAAAATGCTCCATAAATATTTAAGTATAGATATGAAAAATAATTAATTAATTACTAATCAATGCTAGAGAGAGAATTTTGAGTTCCTTCCAATTCAAGTGTTTACTTCAGACTGATAAATTTCTAGGCTGCACCTAATTTTATAGGCAGGACAGGTGCAAATATTTTATAAAAGAGTTTCACCAATTGCACAAAACTAAAATGATTTTGAGTAAAATTAAAAATTTGGTAGTGGTTTTGTTAGGATTTTCACCACAGTAAATTTGCCGAGTATTCGAAGTCTTAATATATTAAATGTTCAGCATAATCATTAATATACATCTGACGTAAAACAATAGATACATGGTAACTCCACATTCTACAATATCGTTATATAACTTGAAAAATGAAAGATAATTTAAATCAACTAAGATAAACCACTTTTAACGCAGTTTTCAAAACTTGTTTAGTTTGAATACTTCAACAATGCCTATTCATACCTTGATAAATAACTTAATATCCCATAAAGATACATTAAAATGAAAGATTTATATATGGAGAAAATTAAGCATAACATAAGGTCTAAGAATGTATGTTTCGTCAATGCATATCACTGAGTTTAAAATAATCTTTATTTGTCTTTCGTGTATTATCAAATCGTTTAAATGATTATTACAGTTGTGTATTAAGTACAAACTCATAATTGCGTATTACTATCACTATATTAAGGTTACAGTTTATCACATTAGTGTTCTAGATTTATTAATGTATATTTTAAAAGATATTATTTAAATACTAACAAAGAATCATTACAATCTTGATTAAAGTCGTAAAATTATATACGAACGAGTGATTTTGGAATGCTTTCGCTTTTGCTTTCAAGTTTGCTCTGAAGTTTCATTTATATTGTTACATATATTGCAAACCATTAATAATGCAACTTACCAAATTACTAAGGCCAAACCTGAAAGTGTGACTACATATTATGTCTGATAAAGTGTGCGATATATTAAAGAAATTTAGTGCATGTATACATATAATTTGATTGAAAATACAAACTTAAAACCTGTACGTTTATCATTTAGATTTTAATTCTACATCTCTTTACCTGAGCAAACTTAAATGCGACAATTTTCAAACAACCTGTGCTTGATAAGTAGTTTACACATTTGTATGTTCACAAATGAAAACAATGACCATAAAAATGTGATTTGGCAATTTATACTTTTCTGAAACTTTCTCCTGAATACTTAAATTGTACTATAATTAATACAATATGTTACTGTAACGTAATTTTTTATAGACGAACCATCATTGTAAAAGCTGTTTTGAAAATGGTTATTTGTTTGTATTTTGGTCACGGTATTTAACCTGATTTTTCTTCTAAAGCATACCAACATTTCGTCTAAAAGCAATGCAAAATGATCTTTTGTATGTGATAAACTCAGATGAGTTTTATCGGTTTGCATAATCAAAAACACTTTTTTATAGTTCTTTCACGAACTTCATAACAAACATACTGTAACGTAAATTATGGCGTTCAATTTCTACAGACTCAAACTGACTTGCACTTATTGCATGCATTTTGATTTTGGTAGTAGAAATAATTCGTTTGATATCTATTTTATCAACAGAGCGAAACTTACGTGACATTACATTAAAATGATATAATTCGGTTACGGTAGTTAGTTTACTTTAACTTTAAGACAACTTGAATAATAGATGCAAAAATCATTGGAATTTGTCCCCATTGATTTCATGTATATTTGTTAACTAAGTTAACATATTGTGTCAAATTTTCATGGTATAACCTCCTCGGGTGGGATTCGAACCCGCACCCTTTTTGGGCGTAAGCACTTATAAAAAAGGTTAAACGCCAATTTAATGCATTTTGCTCTGTAACGTAAATAAAAGCTGATATATCATTGGTATAAGCACCAAATTTCATATGATGTGTGCAATTATGCTGCAATGCATTCGAAAAAAAAATGTTAATCCAAAATGTGAATTGATGCAAGTAACAGCTTAAAAAAGTATGCACGAAGTTTAGGGTGCATTTTGGTGTTTTTGGTAACGTACATATTTGAGCATATTTGAGCTCAGATTGAGGGAAAACGGCTACCTCGCCAGTTTTAAGAAATGCATTTCCAAATTCCTTATCAATCCGAATCACTCATCAAACCTTCTGGGAACAATACCGCACCTAAAACTCTGCGAGCTCTCAGACTAGTTTGAGCATTGGTTACTTGGAGTAAGAAACTAGGTTACACTTTAGATCAAACATTGTCAGGTTAGCGATTTAAGGCCATCATGGCCCTCTTGTTATTCAAATACCAAGATATCAAATAATCAAATAATTGATGTTTTCTAGGGAACTGCTCGAAATGAGTTTTAACACTAAGCTTGGGCGTAAAAAACTAGGTCACAGTTACTTCCTTTAAAACAATCTTTAACAATCCAGTGACTACTTTTTTATCTAAATATCCTGGACATTGATCTGATAGTTCGTTTTAATTTCACAATGATAGACGCCTCTCTATTGTATGATAACAAATGTACCTCATGGCTCTCTTAATAAATAACCCGGCGGAGCAGCGAGATGTCCTAGCACGACAAATCGGTCATTCCGTTTTGTTGTTTATGCTCTACCTCTGTCTCATAATCATTTTTGTCTGTTTTTTTTTCAGATTTTACTCTGAAAAGATGAAACGTTTCAAGCTTGATGTATAAAATGTTTTATCAAGATTTCATAACCTGTTCATGGACTTCAAAAAAGCAACAGTTAACTGATACAAGTGTAATAAATTGTATCAATTCGCAAAACACGTTGACAACTTATATGTATCAGCTGTATATGTAGCAAACCAAAGTGAAAGAAAAATAAATCAAACGTAGAATGAGTTTCGCAAATTTTTTGAGATACACTTCTGTGGAGATTAGACGACCTTCAAGTGAAATTGTTAAGCAAAAACCAATTTCGACCGATCATATGCAAGAATGAGTCTTTTGGACAAAACTAGCAACATTATTTGGCTTAACCTACACACTAGTGAAATATATATTCAAGAGTTTTTCATGTCTAATAAAAAATGGTAGATGACTCAAAGGTGACGTACATGTATGTAAGGAGAAGTTGGTTGACAAAATAGCACACAAGATGATATATACCAAGATACTCGTTGATGTAATAAGTATATGGAACTGATGTGTATTATTGTAGTCACTTGATGCGGGTCAAGAAATCTAACATGACGACCAAAAATGGCCTCCAAATTTACTGAGAAAGAAGTTTTGGAGGATTTGGACATCTTTTTTTACTCACAATTCCAAGTTATCTTTATTAAATAGTCTCCAAATGTTTGTATAGGATTGACTTTGAAGATTATAACCTATTTTTACCCCAAAATAGGATGATTTTACTAAAATGAAGGGGAATATATCGCCATGATTGACTCATTTTGCTTGTATCGCTGGCTCCATTTGTTTTCAGGATTTTAGGAATTTTGATTAACTGTAATTTTTACTTATTTAATGCTATATTGAAGAAGAAGCTTGATAGTATTAGTTGAAACATACTGTTATTGCTGAAATGTAATGCATATTGCGAAATAGTGGGGGTAACTTCGCATGGTATTTCTTTTCTATTTTTTCATTTTTCTATTTCTTGTACAAAATGCTCTCAAATAATTAAAATAATAATGCTAGTGGATTACAATCTGATTTGATTTTTTTGTAAAATGTTTGCCATAAAACGAAAATAACATGACTTATTTTGCACTTAAAGAGATTTATATGAGTTTGCATGAGTTGTATTGAGGCCGTTCATGATTTTATAATTATCATTGTGGTGTGTTGAGACTATATTAAAGAAAATCCAGGAATATAAATATTTCATAAACGCTTGGGTAATTACAAAGGCGAAATTTACACCATGAATTCATGTTTAAAGCAATCGCAAAATTTGAGCGAACTACTTAAAATTGTTCATAGCATACAAAAAATTGATAATTTCCATTCATTTTGTTTACACGTATAGATGAATCAAACTAAACTGTCAGACATCTAAATTGTACACAAGTCCAGATAACCTATATTTTCTAAATGTTTATCAATTTATGCCACTAGGTTATTACATGAACAGTAGCATAATACTTTTCTATGATGATATAACTTTAAACTAGATATGAATGATGTCGTTATGTTAACACCAAAAAATTCCTAGTAGAATGCTGAAACTGCTTCATCCTTCATTTAGAAAAGCTTAACTAAATGTATTTTGTGTAAATATGTTAAAATAACCTGTTGCTGAGTGACTCATTCTTAATGTTTCGTACATTTTTCATGTAATTATGTTCTAAGACTATCATGGTGTGTTTGTCTCCTGTCTGTCGTGTGATATGTACTTTATATTGCTATATGCAGTCACTTAGATGTATTTAAGTCATTTAAGTCATATACTTAATCATTTAATAAAAAATAATATTTACATTTGTAAATAGTTCAATTTGTACAACGAAATATTTTGTAGAATCTTCATTATTAGATGTTATACGTTCCAGATGTCGAAACTACATTATGTAATGAAGAAACTTAGCTTTAATGACATGTGTAGAAACCGTTTAATCTTAAATCTCTAATCTCTAATGTGTAAAGTTCATTTAATGGCATACAAAATGTGTTTCATAAGTATAAAGGGGACCAGAGCAGTCTACCGTGCATCCCTCTTGACTTTTTGCCAGCTCTGCTAAATTGTTTTTTGGGGTCTACTTAATTAGAATCCGCGTTGTTCTAAAAAATAACTCTTGCGCACTACCTGAAATGTCACCGTTTCCATGGCAATCCCTTGTTGCAAAATTGTCGGTGTTGGTAAAATCATTTTTAGCTTGAACAAGCATTAAGCAAGAATAATATGATTTATGTCAAATCAAAGCCGACGCCCTGACCTTTAGAAATATATGTTAAGAAAAAATCTTATTTTTTCGGTTTGACAGTATTAAAGTGGTTCACGTGTCAGAACGTTTGAAAACGATGGGTATTGTGCAGTGGTGGTCTGTTGAATACAGAAATAATATAATAAGACTGAAGAGATATTTGTTGTTTCGTTTTTGCTTTTACTGAAATAGAATTATGCTGGAATATGATTTTATAATTCAGATTGTCATGCTGTACATCATCTCTTTTTAAAAATGTAATTTGCGGCAGCAGACCTAATTAGCCAACTTTTCCGGACTTGTTTCTTTAACATTAATCGGTTTAATGTCTTATCCTTGCATATTAAATGCATAAAACTGTCAAAACGTGATATTTTATTCACTAAACGACTGTTGAAAAAAAATATTTGTATTAATAATAGAGTGACCAAATCATATGACAATGTGTCGAAAACCAAATCTTACTTATAAGTAATATTTATTTATTAGTTTACATTGGCAAAATTGTTTAGAAAGTTTTCCTTGACCTAATTCTAACAAGTACCTGCCTTCCCTCACTGAGGAGCTGGTTACTTTGCTACATATGACAGATTAAAGGCCATAAGCCAATTTTCATGGAAAGTATGACCAGCCAAAACCGGGCCGAACCTTGAAACGTAATGTGTGTTGGGATCAGAATCCAGGACATTTGTCCGAATGGCTACAGGGTTATCAAATCTCTTGATTTGCTGTACTAAACGCATGTTAACATGTGGTGAGGTCCCATATCAACATTACGAAACGCATAAGCTGGTTTGTCTTAAACTTTACTATTATACAATTGAATAGTAAAAATTCAGGTGGACTGGTATGTGCTGTAAGCATGTATGGCATACTTTTGATAATTGTTTTAAAGTGGGATATTTTTTAGACGTTTTCTGAGGGTTTTCTTGTACCTTTACACAAAAATTGTAGTATAAAAGTTGTTAACAATTTAAGGGTCGAAACTTTATTGAATATATTGAGAAAGTTATTTACGGTAATTCTTAATTACTGTTTGACTGTTTGGACATATCAGAAACATTTATTATATCTTTGTTTTAAACTAGATTATAAATTACAAAATTGATACTGGCAAATATGTATTTTGTTGCATCTATTGACTTCACAAAAACGTTTAATTAATAAAACTTAAAATAAAAGGTAGTATGTATAAGATATATGTATTCATCGGTAAAACTAGAGTTAATGTACATACTCAAATCAGTGACGAATTTGATTGCATGTTATGTGTAAGACAAGGGGACTGTAGTTCGCCTATCTTATTTGCCATTTTAAATGAAATTGAGGATATGCTTTTTCAGTTATTTAGTCTTGCTGGCATTAAAGTTGATATGTTTGACATATTTTCATTTTATATGTTGTTATTTTCGCTAAAAGTAGATGCCAGTTACAACTATAAATACATCTGATTTCCCTTTTATAAGAAGGATATACATATAAATTACATTTCATAGGTACAGAAAACATAAAATGTAGATTTTACAAATAACATTACCGTGAACAGATGATATGACCGTGAACAAAAAGCATGACAATGAATTAATTACATGGCATTGAAACAATTACAGAACAGTGAAAATATACATGGAAATAAGATGAAAATAGACAAATTACATGAATGAAGTACATGACACAGAGTACATTACACGTCAAAGAACAAGTTACATGACACGACAAAGAACATATTACATGACACTTAATGAATTACATGACAAGTGAAAATAATACATGAAAATGAATAGATTACACGAGAAGGACCAAAATACATGACGATAAATAAATTAAACAACGACGAAGAAATTACACGACAATGAATAAATTACAGGACAATAAATGAATAACACTACAATGAACAGAATGAATGACAATGAATAAATTACAAGACAACGAGCAAATGCATTATAATAAAATTACAATTAATTCATGATAATAATGATAGACAATAAATAGACACATATATGCATTTTCTTTTGTGCAATTCAATGAAACCATAAGCTTTATGTACAGATTTTACATTATTTTATGTCAGAAAGGTACCAACAATTTCTTCACTGTTGAGACCAAAACTCTGACAATTCAGGATCTGCTTCAGTACGACTGATTATTCCGCGGTGATGGTAACCAAGAACTGTTTTGTTCACAATTCGCTTCCATGCAAATTTAGTTGGGAATATTGAGCTATGTATTTAGTTTACATACCCAACTTTTAGACCCATTAAGAGTTTCACTGTTTGATACAGCCATATAGCACTGATCGTGGGTATATCGGTATTGCGATACTACAATCTACACGCCATGACCCCATGTTGTGATCGATAAGACAAGATAAGGATCATAGACCACGATCATGGTCATAAAGAATTTAATTTTCTATCGGGGGGGGGGGGGTAATCCCTTGAAGACAAATGCATGTATTTATGTATTATTGTCCATTGTGTATGAGGTGTAAATTAACTTATTTTTATTGTAACAATAGTTAAATGATAAATTCACATTGCAACAAATTATTCAATAATCATCGTTATGATTAAGACGTCAGTAACTATATTGTGCTTCGTTTTTCCGTGGCAATATTTTACAAGGACTAAAATGTCCATGCATTAAAAAGGAACAGTAAAACATTTCACATTTTTAATGAAATTGTTTTACAAGAATAAAGTATTATGTAAAAACGTTTTATGGTATCAACAATTGAAGAAATTATAATTATAGAGGTGAAATTAAAACAATAGCATGTCTTTTTTCAGTTATTATTATGCCGCCAAAATAATTAATTCATGGTTCGAAGCATTCATTAATCTGACAGATATAAAGACTAAAAAACGCAAATTATACGCATATAATTATATTATAAGCAATGAAGGAATATTTTTTTCAATTAAATTTGATTTAAGGTTATATGTTTTAAAATACTGATTTCAGTGGTTCGTATGGTCGAGTAAATCTTTCTGACCAATATGTAATTATACATTTGTATTTTTAAAACAGTCTTGAATAATAATTATTTCTGAACCTTTATTGTTAGATCATTTGACAGATACAACTAGATATCCACGAAATAGAGACAGGAAGGTAATCCTGTCATAAAAGTGTACCCGCTGCGCATTGCGATGCACATTGTATTATACAATCACACCAGGGGTCCCTAGATCCGATAGTGCACACTATAAAATAAAGAAAAAAAACGTTAAAAATACAAAAGTTTCTGAAAAAGTGCAAAACTTCATTAAGATATTTTAAAAATAAAAAAATGCTCCAGAAACTAGAAACATACAGCTTTCTCATGTCATTTGCACAAATTTAATCAAAGATCTGGAAATGCTTTATTTTTCAAGTCATATCAGCATGGGTATTTATTTTCCTTCTTTTTTTATAGTAACGTTATTTGTCAAATAAAACTTCAAAACAGAGCAAGACTTTACAATTTTACAAAAATGTAAAAACAACCACGAGAAAGAAGAAAGTTTAAACTTTTTAACATCATTTGCACAAAATTGATGTCTTAAAAGTTAAAAGAGATATGACCGTTTATAGAATCCCCCCTATACTTTTCTATTGAAGTATTGACTTGAGATCATGTATGAGGCTAAAAGCTGGACATGTTAGATAGTGTTGGAGGTAGTACATTAATAGGATATTAAAAATGTTAGGGATGAAGCCGAATTGGCAATGTTATCCTCTTAAGAATTAAGAAAAGTGTAGTCTGTAGCTAAATATTTGTCTAGATAGCATATTAGTTCCTTAGTACACAATTTTTGTCGAAACATTCTGTATACGAATATCGGCAACATGTGGCATCCATCCTAACATGGGGAGTGCGATGTCAGTTCGAGCTGTCACAGGTAATTTCTGAACATTTTTGTCTATCATTTATTAATTTTTTTGATATAAGTTTTGATATATCGGAAGAATCTAGTGATGTCCATAATTCGCATCCGAAAAGTAACGTCGGTAGAATTACTTTTTCGGGTTTGGCATGAGATCTTTGATCAACAGACATAATTGAGAAGTGTGATTTTCGACTTTTATTGCATCGCTCGTTACCATTAAGAGTGTTTTTCATATTACTTGTAAGATGTATGCCTACGTGATCAGCTGATTCGGTCTGAGTCAATGAAAGGGGCAGACTACTATAGATTGCATATGCGTTGACTTTTTGTCCTCGAATTTAACGAGAACCAATTTTTTTAAAGATTATTGTATGATAGGGAAATCAGTGGGTGACAATAATAAAACAAAAGTTATGATTTTCAAAAAAGTGACAGGAATTCAGAGAATACTAAATTTTATTAAAATGATATGAACTAGATACTGTTGAACAATTAATATACATTGGTGTAGCTTTCTTCGAATTGGAAAATATAAGCTTAAGATGGTTTAAAATTATCCGTATAATTTAATGCTAGCATATGTCTTGAGTATCGTATGATTATATGACACTACACGTTTATATATTAACTCACCATTACATCAAGTTTGCTATACTTCAGTTATATTTTTATGGTCATTTTATATTGAATTGACATGTCAATATACAGTTATTTTTCGCTTAAGTCGAATACTTGACTGTGTTTATACGAATAAAAACTTGTAAGTTAGGATATATTTGTAGAAGTTAAATTGATAAACATGCTCAGGAAAGTTCGTTCAATTAGTCGTCCGCCGACCCTAACATGACACATTCTTTATTTGGCATCATATACAAAGGTATTGTTTTTATAATCAACAGAAATATAATGTTACACAAACATAGTACCAGAACATAACCTTTAAAAAAGTAATGATATACAGCGTAAAATCTTAAAACAAAATCATATTCCTGCACAATGATATTTCAGTGAATGCAAAAGTTTGTTTTTTATTATATTACTTCTTTTTTCAACAGATCACCACTGCGCAATAACCACCGTCTTCAAACGTTTATCCAAACCAAAAATCAGTGCTTTCAGCGCTTTAAAATTTCTTAACACTATTTATGAAGGTATCGATACTGAATTTATAGATAACAGCAATTTTATTATAGACACGAGTCTCGGATATAATTTAATATCAGTATTGCAATCATATCGTTAACTTAGATTTGAGCAAAACATGTTTAATCGCCAAATAGTAGTTCTTACTTTAAAATACAGGTTGCTATGGAACGGTTTTTTACAAACATAAATAGTAAAATGAATATTGAATATGAAAAGAGTAGACCTTCCTTTAATATTTTGTAGCAAAATTAATGTAAATTACTTCTCCACAATAAGGTTTGGAAATTAAAAAAGTGACTGTAATTGAAAAAAAATCTTTTTTTTCTGCATTTTTTTATTTTTCTGTTAATTTCATGAATTACAGCTTAATGCTTGTTCAAGTTATAATTGATTTACCAACACCGACAATTTCGACAAAAAAACAAGTTTAGGAAGAGCACAAGAGCTTATTTTTGAGAACAACGCCGATTCTAATGAAGTAGACACCAAGGAAAAATTAAGCATAGCTGGCAAAAGGCCTAGAAGGATGTGCACAGTGGACCTACCTCTTATTGTTCGTACTAAGTTCTTCTCATCAGTAAACTAAAACAAACCTTCTTCAATAACTACTATTGGTTACATTTCGACCTAATGACTACCGACTAAAATGTCGATTATGTTATGATGACTAGTTATTATAAAGTCTTTATTTACGTCCTCTTTGTGTTTAAAATATTTTGTAATATCTTGGAAAATTATTTTCAGTCAAATGGAATCGGTTCTTTGGTTTGGTTACTTTTCTTAATTGCGATTTAATATCTACCGAACTTAAGTTCGACTTTAAGTACATTTTCCAATACATGTTTTACGGTATTATATCTGCGTTTTGTCATACGAACATGATACTAATAAATGTGTTAGTAAATTCTCTGACTGTATGCTAATTGTTACTTCCAACTGCTATAAGAAATTAAAACAATCCAATTTCTTTAACATTTATGTTAAATTTCGACTAAGTGATTACTGACTTGGATTTCGACTCAACGAACAGTTATCAAAAGACAAAAAAGTTTGTCTTATAAGGTCTCTTAGAATGCAAAAAGAACGGAAAATACAAATCATCATTCATAATGTCGCACCTGCTGAATATTATTCAACAGATTGAAGGATTCAGTTCATTCATGATTGATGTCGACTAAAGGTCGGTCTAAGTATAACTTTGAGTACCCTTTTCAATACATTTAATGAAAAACAGAACATCAGTTTATAGTATCATTGGTGTGATTCATCATGTAAATCTGGTAAGTAATACGGTTTTAGTAAATTCTCTGACTGAATACTTAGATTGTTTTATTGCATTTTCTCTGATCATGCATTTATTCCTTAAACGTAAGTAAAATACCTTCAATGAATTTGGTTTTGAGCTAATTTTGAACTGCCAAAACTTAGTTTATAACTCAAAACATCTATACAAGCTGTCATATCGTAGTAAGTTGTTATCACTTCAATGTAAATGTGAATACGTTAATTTTATTATGAATGTCAATTGCTCAAGGTAGACTATTGTTGGGGGCTGACCAGTGTGCGTTAGTGCTTGTGTGGGGGTGCGCGTTTGTTAGAGCGATCAGTAGACTCGCGCGCTACCAAATGAGCTAGTCAGGCGGCCCATACAAGTTTAAAAGATAATTATGAAAAGACAACTTCAATCTAAAACAAAACATTCAATATGTGCACAACAGTTTAACTTAGCATTGTGTCAACAGCATGAGCATATTTATCTTTACGTAATGCTTTGCAAATGGACTTTTTGCTAGAATTATAAAAAGAAATTCCTAGGAGCATGGACCGCCTACGTGATAACTAGATTTTAAGGACATTAAACATTGTTTTATAAATCCATGCACGTCTCTTCGTAACACCTGCAACCAATTAAACTAAACCAATTGTAACCTAAGGGGCATAAATGTACGAACACATTGTAAAGGAGTTTGCGATGGTAGCAAATGCTAATACATGTATGAACGCTCTAGGCTTTACTGTATGAGATAACAAGTATACGTAATTACATTGTTTTAATTCACCGTTTACCAGTGTATGACATCTTCTCCTTTCTGTAAAAACAATTATGTAATGTGTGTCAATGTTTTCGATTCGATTCAAGGACATGTTCTGCCCGAATCCAGATAGCCAATCAATTTCTTATAGATTCTTATTCTTAGGCTCGCCAATAGCGAATTAAGTATGCATTTGTTTGTAATAAATTGAGAATTTTTAATATATAAAAAACAAATATTTCACGAGAAAGCATTTCATACGGTAAGTTATTTCCAGGGAAAATGTCAGGTAAGCCGACAAAAACATCGCAGATACGAGTCTAATTACACACCTTTTTTGACGACCATTTTCTTATCAAATGATCTGAAATGAATGAAATTAATTGAATTGAGGCAACCGGTTGGGACTACAAAATGCTCAAATATTTCATGATTGAATCGCCATAATGAAACGGTGATAACAATATCTTTTGTAGTGTTATATAAAACTTTGACACATGGGAGGCCTTATTTGAACTCTGAAGATTGATTTGAATATTTTTGTATAGCCAGGTTTCATTGACATTGGACCCCTGAATCAGAACTATCTCAAAACTATCGATTGGAATTAGCAATCAATTTGTTTTTGGATGATGAAAAATAGCATTTTTTTCTTAAGAGTTTTTTTCGAAATATGCTTTGCAAATTTTGCAGTAAAAACGTTTTTGTTAATGAGTGCGCGCCATAGTCATAACAACAGTATAACAAAGATATTTAGAATTACTTAATATAAGACCCGTTTGGAAACCTAATTTGACAATTTAGTACATGTACTGCCAACTTACTAAATAGATTTCTTCATTTATTTTCTACCACTGGAAAAATTATGAAGGCGGGTCCGCTTTACAGACTGTAGACATTTGAATGTTTATTACATGTATTGTGATAATTGTACAGTAAGCAATCGAAATTTTGTATAAATAAAGTGTAAGTATGACAATGTATTGCCTGAAAAGCTTATCCCCCGTAGAATTTCTTATAAATGTAAATATTTTGCATTACACCTTATAGAAAAGTACACGATCCATTTGAACATTCTAAACAAACCTAAACGCCAGAAAGAAACGTTTAAAAACGGATAAATGCCAAATTCAAGCAAGATCAATGGTGTAGAGTATGGATATCTTTGGTTTTTACGTGCATATGGAGGAACTTGAGAGGACATCATATAAAGATAAAGAAGATTTTTATGTGAAAAATGTTGACGACGAAAGCAAGTCCTTACACTTCCATGCCTGCACTAACTCACACTTGCCAGGACCTAAACATATTTTGAAATATTTTCTCATGTTTCGACTTAATGACTGTATATCATTACTTCGACTTAAGGTAGAAATAAGGAGGACAAATTACAGTATTCGATGGAAATTTATTCATCAAATGTATTGTTATTTCCTAATTTTCATTTCTAAAATTCAAAATTCGTTTACTTTATTTAATACTGGTCTGTCCCAGCGAATACTTAGTAATATATAGATAAATACTTGTAATTATGATACCAGCTTTATTAAAAACAAAACAACTCATTTTATGACTTTTGGTCGACTTAATGACTGTCGATTTAAACTTCGACTTATTGTCTGTTATTCAAAGCAGATAAAATATTTGCTTTGGTATATTTAATGTGGTTTTTTAGAAATAAACAATTGGGGATAAACATCAAAAATGAATAAAATACGTTTTATAATATCCATGGAATATATTTTCTAAGAATTTTTAAAGTACAAGTATTAATTTTTTCAGATGAAGAGTAAGTACAATCATGGCTCGTGACGCGTATGCAATAGCTTTCGTTTTATCGTTTATTTAACTACATGTACTAAACAAAACAATTCAAGTTTTCAGTTTGAAACGTGTATTAAAAGTAATTCACGGTAAAATACACATGTGATTTACTGGTACATCTTTCTTTGCTACATTCGACTTAATGACTGTCGGTAAGAATTTCGACTTTTTTTAATGAAGTGTCCGACTATACATACACCGTTACATCCAAATGATATAATTGTGCGGTTAATCCTAAAACATAAGTACAATGCTGTATATCAATTTCGTTTTTTTTTTCGTTGGAAATAATACTGGTGATGTTTCAAACGTATCAAAATAATGCGATAAATTGAGAAAAATTGATGGGATGTTCAACTTTAATATAAATTGAATATAAGTAAAGTAGGACTACCTTTGCAAGTGAACCATCTGTGTTACTCTATTTTAGTAACATGAAATTTTCACTAGCAAAGGTAGTCCAACTAATCTCCGAATCTAGTAAGTCGAGTAAAAAATTAACGAACGTTTTCTAGTAGAACTCCCACTGAATGTCATGCTTTTTTAATATTCATTTTCGATACGTGTTTGAAAAAAGAGCTATGTCTAAGTCCCTCATAATTTAATGTTGAGTGTTAATATGTTAAAATTATTGTTACTTTAACTTCAATAAATTCAATGCATATGCCAGTTCTTACTATTTTTAATCAGTATATTTTACAAATAGGTTTGTCATGAATCGTCCTAAAGACTTATGATATGGAACAAATTGTTTGGGAAGGCAATATACAGTAACTGTGTCCCAGTGAATGTAATTTTCGATTACAATTTGTTTTTATAATGGAAAATTAATCAAATACGTGACATCACACCTAATACATTAATTATATCAAGTGAAATGATGACTATCAAATGTAACGTCGACTTAATGACCAGTTATAGACTCATTCCCACTTAGAATGTACATTTATGTCTCCAACGTTTATCATGTTTCCAGGAATTTAGCTTACAGAATTCATGTAAATGAAATGCATATTTACAAGTGATAGTGCTATAGTAAAAGTATAAACGACATATTTCGTGAAGAAAATTTCGATTTTTTCAAAATATTGTCTCTTAATTAAGCTAGGGGGTAGAAAATCCCTATGTCTCCAATGACAAATTCTTACAGTTAGCTTAAAATTGTTAAAAAAATTCAGACAGATTTCCGATTAAATATATCTTTAATATGTCAATTATTACTAAATCCTCAAGAAAAACACATATTATAATGTAAATTCAAAAATAATTTTCCACACCTCATACAACAAACGTTGTCTCCAAACTCCGATAACGTACGGGACATTCATTTAAAGGCTTCATTAATCTCACAGCTTTGCACTCTTTACAAACTATTTTTGTGTAAGTAAAGTCCATAAAGTTATATCCTAATGATAAGATATTCATTTTAGCTGACATTTTATTGGTATCGGTAATTTATGAGCTCATTTATTAAATAATGAATCGTAATTTTCACCACGTAACGAACGGGACAATTAGTAAAATCAAATTATCTTACAAACCTTTTCAAATAGATATATAAATTCTTCATTGAACTGATCTTCAATGATTAAATAAAAAGTTTATAAAGTGTTTTTATAATTCATTTAAAGTGCATATTTGTGACACACAAAAAAACAGTAAAAACAAAATGAAAAATAACGTACGAGTCCGTAACGTACGGGACAAAATGTGACACAATAATTGATAATCGTCTGAATATTTATGATAAATTGCTTTTGTAAGGTTACTTAACATGCATTTAATCTTCACAGACGAAAATATTTTAGGAACGGCAATTATAATGAAATTAATGATGTTCAAAAGTAATTATCAAGAGTGACGGGAAAATAAGTTATAGTACTTATTATTTGCAATAAATGATGAATAGTTAGCATTGTTCTTAATTGAATACCATCTAGTTTTGAAATAATAAATTAAAACAATGCCTCGTTTGATCAAATTATAACTTTAGAATCATTTTAGCACACACTGCAATAATTTGATCAGGTTCATACATTAACTTACTTATTTAATAACGTACGGGACACTGTAGAATTGTCTAAAGATGCATTTGCCGGATGATTTGATGGTTGTTAATCACATGTTACCTCACTACTACATAGCTTTTATTAGTTTATGCGTTAGTTTGCTATGTTTCTTTGTTAAACTTGTCACAAAATTGTTGAATGTTGTTCTCTTGGAAAAATGAAAATGGTTCGCCTAATTATTGTAATTGAGAGATATTATTGTAGTTTAATATGTAAAACACAGGTACATTGAATTGTAAAACAAATTACACAACAATGTAAGTTGTATTCTTGCAGTTTAACTTAGTTATCAATAGTTTAGATGACCAAACAGAAGTATATAACGTACGAGCCAATTTTGCTAACGTACGGGACAACAATTATATTCTTTATTGGTTGCTTTGTGGTGGTTCACATGCACACACCGTTTTGTTGCATCACTAAGACAATGGTATCTAACTATTTTAAACAGTTTCAATCTATATTTAACTTGTTTGTATCGTTCTGGAACAGTTGATATGAATGACATTTTTAAAACAAATAAAACTAATGAAAATAGCGTATTCAATATTTATGTTTTTCTGAAAGTATCTGGCTTACTCTTCAATCTTTATCATTTATTCCGAAACATAATACCTTATAGAATGCAACCGTATTGAATTTCTCAACAGTTTGACCATTACTACTTTTAAATAAGTGAAATTTACAGCACATGTTCGATTTTCATTAGCACGTTTTTTAATGCTAGGTGTGACCTTTCACCAGCCAATATCTAAAAAAGTATACTAGCCCAGCTGATAAGATTTTTATACTGCGTACAGAACATGTCTACAATGCCTTTAATTGATTTAAAACTCATATTTGATGACATGAAAAAAATGAATAAAAATATGCCCATATGTCCACCTTAATTGGGATTGAGTCTATAATTGTACTATCAATAGAGAGGATTTTAAAGTATTTTCTTACCTTTAAGAATTACATGTATATAAAAAAGAATACAAGAGTGAGTACGTTAGATAAGAGGTGGTTTGTGATTAAGAAGAGAGGATTTAGTTTCTTATTTTCATAGATAACGACGAATTATCTGTCAACCTCAAGTTCGACATAGAGTTCATTTTTCCAATACATATCATAAATAACATCATAATAAATTCATGCCATTGTTGATGCTTTTCTAGCTTACCTGCGCTCAAAGTGTTCATGGTGAGTTATTGTCTGGCATCTGACAAATATGCATTAGTGTGTGTATATGTGTGAAAGTGTTCGTACGTGCGTGTGTCCGTCCATCCATCCGTTCGTCGTCTATAATTTCTTCAAAATTCCGTTTGTCAAATAGCATTAGGTCTATAGCCATTTAGTTTGGCATGTAGCAATACTAAAAGGTGCTTTCAAAAGATTGTCCAAAGTATGCTCAGGGGATCAAAATTGGCTCTGCCTTAGGGGTTACATGATTTACATATCTACTATGAAAATAGAAGACTATAAAAACTATACAATAAAAGACCTAATTGTTTGTAAATTACTATGGCCACTAAATCAATCATCCTGTGACAATAAACCACGACTATGAATAGACCAGTTAACCAACCATAGACTACTTTTAATTGTTCATTAATAATTCCAGTTGTGATGTTAATGCTACAGTGAAAAATCTTTTAGTCAACGTAAACTATCCTATCTGACTAAATGATCTTAAAATATACCCAAATTCAGAACATGTAACATCATATCATTAAAGTCTCAACAATAAATCGCACTTATGCACTTGGTTTATTACAAAATAATGTAAACCGTAATTATGCTGTAGGTTAATTACAAAATGATGTGCGGCCGAATGATAGATGTTTTGGTGAGATCCTTGGATTAGAATCCAACTACGATCTTGCAATTATGGATTTTTCATTGCATCTAGCCAGTTTTCCACATTGGCTGGGGGTTGCTTTTCCACTGATTATACACTCATAACCTTAACCTTTAAGATTAATATGTTATGTAACCAATCAGGCGCTGACGCAGATGGATGTTCTGGCGGGATCTTTGGATTGGAATCCGACTTTGCACCTCGCAATTTAGGATTTTCCAGGGCATCTAGCCAGATTCCCAGTTGGCTAGGTGTTGCCTTTCCACTGATTATATACTCATTACCTTTTAAGATTAATACCTTATCTAACCAATCAGGGGCTGACACTCATTGGTGTTCCAGAGGGATCCGTGGATCATAATCTGACTTTGCACCTTGCAATCATGGTTGTTTTAAGGCATCTGACTGAATCCCCTATTGGTCAATGGCTACCTTTTCTCATAATCTATTCATAACTTTTATCACTTTTACTTTATCACTATACATGCATGGTTGGGGAATGCCCATGCACTGATGCTGATGGATGTTCGGGTGGGAACCTTGGATTAGAATCCAACCTTGCACCTTGCAATTATGGATTTTCGAGGCATTTAGCCTGATTCCCATTCGACCATTTGGCTGCTGTTCTACCAACAATCCATTATCTATCATTCACTACTTTTAGAGTTGGAAATTCATTTTTTTGTTGTTGCCATTTTTAAACAACTATGAGCACTCTTTAAATCATAAATTTTTAGTTTTATAATGTTCTTCATTTTATGTTTTTTATTTATATTATCATCTGTTAATCATTTTCATTTTCGTTTTCATTTTAAGTCGTTTTTCCTTATTATGCATATGATTGTGAAGCGCGTTCGAACATATATTCAATATGACAAGAGCGCTATACAAATGCGGTATATAACAATAATAATAATAATAAAATGCTAAAAACTCATTTTTTTTAATTATCTTTTTAGATTCTTTTTTACATTTTTTGTGTGTTTTAAATGGCCTAGAGCTTTGATATTCGGCATGATATCCGACAATAGAAACCCGTGACGGCTAAAAGGTAACAACCGTGTTCTTCTATATGTAATGTTTTTATACATTGAATTTTCGATACTTGTTCTTGAAAAAAGATAGTGTAAGTCCCCTATAACTTAATGTTTAATTTGATCAGTTGACTAGAATAAATAATGACAATATGTGAATGTTCAAATTATTGTTACCTTTACTTCAATGTGTGCAATAAATAATGAAAGGTTTATGTTCTTGTTTATTTAACAGAAGGTGTTGTCAGAATTCGGCTTAACGACTGATGCTATGAAACAAAGTAAAATGGAAACAAACATACAATGCTTTCACCAAGATGATTGGCCTAAGCAGTCACTAAGCCATTCCCGGGTCTCTTTATGTGTAATTTGAAGTTGAACAATTGTTAATAAGTTGGAAAAGTAGGAAATGCTAGACAATAAACACTTAACAATTGGTTTGATTTCGACTATTTAACTATCAAACGGAATTTCGACTAAATAACCAGTTATCATTATACTTTCCTTTACGGGAATGTTAGTGTATTTCCACATACAGCTTATAAAAAGAAAAAGAAAGCAAGCCTGCTTGAGATTCAATACATGTCTAGAAATAAATGAAATAAACAATACAGCAGTCATTATGTTAGGTTTGTAGATTTTGTTTCAGTTAAGATAAAAGGATTCAGTTTATGTGCACTTTTTTATTGAGTTCGACTTAATGACTATCCAACCCAAATTGCTTTTTTCATAGAAGAAGAAGAAGATTTTATTTTCAAATCAATAGGTCAATAGACCCGCGTGAATATACAATGTATTACATAAAATATACAATCACGTGACAATGACATTATACATAATCAATAACATACAGTTGAAAAAGAGAGAACATTAGAGAACAATGTGCACTTAAATATACATATGCAGTATAATACTTTTGTATAATGCTATAAGGGTAAGTTTTTGATGAAAATTCAGTCGAAACACAAGCAAGTATCACAGTTGACAAGGGTTAAAAGGGTTATTAAATATTATAAATTATATCAAAATATTTAAGACAGATACGCAGGAGAAGGTGACTTTTACTAGTTTTGTAAATAGAGAGAAAAGCAAGCGCGATAATTTATACGTCGTAAAAATAGCATTGAACAATTAAAAGAAACATGACAACTAAGTAACAATGCTATACTGATATAATGTTTTTGGGAAAGAATATTTGAATGAAAGGAATTGAATTGGAGCGAAAGAGAAGAAGACTATGCTTGTCAATCTTTAACATTTGACAACGGATTTATAATGTAAATAGATATGTCAGAGACAATATATAATTATATTAATACATACACTATACTCTTAATTTGAAATAATTTTTAGTCAGAACAAGTAATTTGTGGAAAAAATAAATAAAATCACATACTTGTACTTATATAGAGACAAGATACAAATACGTATTAACATACAAAATACTCGTAATTTAACATATAGCTGTTATAAACAGAAACGAGTTATTTGTGGGATATCACACATTTGTACATATTTACAGACATAATCATACCAATACTAATATATAATACTCGTAATTAACATAAGGCATTTTTTCAGCAAAAACACTTTGCAAAAGAAAATCATACATTAACACATATTCAGAGTCAAAATATATTTACCAGTATTAATATATATAGTACTCCTTATTTTACAATTTGCATGTTTAAGTTATTTATGACAAACAGCAATTGTATACCGTACAAATGACTCCATAAACAATGACGATTTCGTGCGATATTTTGAAAAATATTTCTTGAAGATTTATGTCGATTTGTTTTTGTAGCGAAGTAGACGATACCCTTGTCATCGTGTAGCTTACTCCACAGCATGGGACCCACTGTACTAAACTTCTGTCACTTCAAATAGTTTTTTCTTATAAAGAAGTACTACAAAATTCAGGCTTTAGGATCTTGCAGATCTAAGACTAGATCTGTTAGATCTTGTTTTGGAGAATTCCATTCAGGTATACAGGTGCAATTCCAGTAAAACAGCTGTACATGGAAGTACATATTTTAAAGTTGATTCTTTCTTCGACTAGTAGGCAGTGTAGTACAAAATGCAAAGCATCTTTTGAACAGTCTGATTTTTTACATTGATACTAGTTTGGCCCACATGTTTTGAATTAGCTGAAATTTCATTCACGCGCATATCACTTTTCAGATTCTATACAATATCAGATTACAGTATTCGATGTTGGACATAACCAAAGATAGGACTAGTGTTTTTGTTACATCTTTATCCAAATATTTTATTGTAGTTATAATACGTTAATAATTGAACATGACAGTTTTACTTTTTGTTTGACGTGATCTTTAAAGTTTCACCCAGAAAGGTCCCTAAATAGCGAATAGTCTTCAAAGATTTTATAGTTACACCAGCAATATTGATTAACTGGGTTAAACATTTATTCAGTTGTGCTTTGCTTCCAAACATGATAAACATATTCTTTGACTAGTTCATTTTAAATTATAATCATTTATCCATGAATTTATCATTACGGCACAGTCTTCAAGATCAAATAAGGCAGTTGCTTCTTCATTCTTATTGTTAGAACAGAATCTTTTATTGGCGGTGGGGTCTTCTGCAAAACCATTCAATGATATATCAGATGGAATAACATCAAATAAGGTTCCTGCATGGGAAAGATAAAACCATGAACCCAGAAAACCACCTTATAGATCATTGCAATGTAAACGAATTACAGTTGATTAGCTAGTAGTGGCATTGACTCGACATGCACGTGGACAACGACATGAGTCAATCCAGTGAAGTGTATTATTAAAAAAGTAGGAAATGCTAGACAATAAACACTTAACAATAGATATATTTGGTTTGATTTCGACTGTTTAACTATCAAATGGAATTTCGACTTAATAACCAGTTACCATTATACTTTCCTTTACGGGAACGTCAATGTATTTCCACATATCACTTATAAAAAGAAAAAGAAAACAAGCCTACTTGAGAATTAATACATGTCCAGAAAAAAATGAAATAAACAATGCAGCAGTCATTATGTTAAGTTTGTAGATATTGATAAAGCCATGAACCCAGACAACTACCTTGTAGATCATTGCAATGTAAAAGAATTACAGTTGATAAACTAGTATTGACATTGACTCGACATGCACATGGACGAAGATCAAACAGATCAAGCAGTGTCAAATGCAGCTCTCAAATTAATTCTTTAAACGCCGTAACATTTAGTTTCTCTATACTACCCAGTAAGTCATTGACTTATCTGAGAAGGCCTGACTCATTGATTTTTGGAACAAGATTATTTTTATCAACATGAAAATTCAACCTATCTAAAGTGACATTTTTAACTACCTTAGATAATAGGGACATATTGCTAATCGGTCTATAGTTAGCATATCCAAGATCTAGATCCACCATCTTGCAAAGAGGCTTAACAATTGCCTCTGTCCATTTGAATGGAAATACACTATGTTTCAATGAGATTTTCATTAAATGGGGTAATAATTATATATGTATAACATTTTAGCAATTTCGATGACAATATGTCAAGCTCATATGATTTGGCATTTAAATCCATGTAAAATATCAGACTTCTTGTAATCACTATTGTAAAATCCTTAAAATGGTCAAGACTAGGTAGAAACTTCTGTTGGTGTGAGTAAAATTTGAAACCGCAGCAAGGATTCTTTTATTTCTGAAATTTTATTGAAAAATAGTCAATCATTAAACTTACGTATATGCTTAAATTCAATTTTGTGAAAGTGGCAACGTCTGACAAATTTAATTCTATAAAAGATCTAAACCCCGGAAGGAAACGTTTAAAAAACTGATAAATGCCAAATTCAACTAAAATCAATGGTGTAGTTATGGATATCTCTGGTTTATACGTGCATATAGAGGAACTTGAGAGGACATCATATAGAGATAAAGAAGATTTTCATGTGAAAATTGTTGACGACGAACGCAAGCCCTTACGCTTCCACGCACGCACTAACTCACACTTGCCAGGAACTAAACATACGTTATTCTTGGGCACTTTTGTGCGAGATTGATTATTTTTCAGGATTCGACTTAGTGACTGTATATTATAATTTCGACTTAAGGTAGAAATAAGGAGGACAAATTACAGTATTAGATGGAAATTAATTCATAAAATTAATCGTAATTTCCTAATATTTATTTCTATAATTCAAAATTCGTTTACATTTTTTAATACTGGTCTGTTATACGGATCGAATACTTAATAATATAGATGAACACATGTAATTATGATACCCGCTCTATTAAAAACAAAACATCTCATTTTATAACTTTTGGTCGACTTAATGACTGTCGATTTAAACTTCGACTTATTGTCTGTTATTCAAAGCAGATAAAATATTTGCTTTGGTATATTTAATGTGTTTTTTAGAAATAAACAATTGGGGATAAACATCAAAAATGAATAAAATACGTTTTACAATATCCGCGGAATAAATTTTCTAAGAATAATTAAAGTACCAGTATCTTTTTTTCAATTGAAGAATAAGTACAATCATGTCTCGTGACGCGTATGCAATAGATTTCGTTTTTATCTTTTATTTTACTAATTCAAAATGTATCGACAATAAAAACTAAATAAAACAATCCAAGTTTTCAGTTTGAAATAGTTTTTCATGGTTAAATATACATGTGATTTACTGGTACATCTTTCATAAAACACACAGTTTAAACATTTTTATTTTGCTACATTCGACTTAATGACTGTCGGTAAGAATTTCGACTATATGTATAGTTATAAAACAAATCAACTTGTCAAAGTTATTTGGTTTTCGTCTCAGAAATACGATTTTAGCCAAAAAACATTTGGGTTTATAGTAAGTAAAAATATTGGACATCTTACCATTTTTAACCAGTATATTTTACAGATTAGTTTGTCATGAATTGTCTGCAAGACTGATGATATGGAACACGTTGATTGGGAAGGCAATATACAGTAACTGTGTCCCAGGGAATGTAATTTTCGATTACAATTTGTTTTTATAATGAAAAATCAGTCGAATACGTGACATCATACCAAATACATTAATCATATTTAGTGAAATGATGACTTAATGACTATCAAATGTAACATCGATTTAATGACCAGTTATAATTGTTCTATCAACAGAGAGGATTTTAAAGTATTTTCTTACCTTAAACAATTACATGTATATAAAAAGAATACATGAGTCAGTACGTTAGATAAGAGGCTATTTGTGATTTAGTTTCTTATTTTCATAGATAACGACGTATTATCTGTCAACTTCAAGTTCGATATAGAGTTCCTTTTTCCAATACATACCATTAATAACATCACAAAAAATTCATGCCATTGTCGATGCTTTTCTAGTTTACCTGCGCTCAAAGTGCTCATGGTGAGTTATTGTTTGGCGTCTGAAAAATATGCGTTAGTGTGTGTATATGTGTGAAAGTGTATGGATTTTCGGGGCATTTGGCCTGATTCCCACTTGAACATTTGGCTGCCGTTCTACCAACAATCCATTATCTATCATTCACAATTTTTAGAGTTGGAAATTGATTTGTTTAATTCTTGTTGCCATTTTTTATCAACCATGAGCACTCTGTCAATCACAAATTCTTAGTTTAATATTGTTCTTCAGTTTATGTTTTTTATCTACTTTATCATCTGATAATCATTTTCATTTTCGTTTTCATTTAAACTCGTTTTTCCTTATTATGCATATGATTGTGAAGCGCTTTTGAACATGTATTCAATATGAAAAGAGCGCTATATGAATGCGGTATATAATAATAATAATAATAAAAATAATAATAATAATAATAATAATAATAATAATAAAATGCTAAAAACTCATTTTTTTTAATTGTTAAGGCCTAGAGCTTTGCAATTCGGAATGTTCACTCAGACAATAGAAACCGGTGACGGCTAAAAGTTAACAACCGTGTTCTTCTTTTTGTAATGCTACCATTCCCGGGTCTCTTTATGTGTAATTTTAAGTTAAACACTTGTTAATAAGTTGGAAAAGTAGGAAACGCTAGACAATAAACACTTAACAATAGATATATTTGGTTTGATTTCGACTGTTTAACTATCAAATGGAATTTCGACTTAATAACCAGTTACCATTATACTTTTCTTTACGGGAATGTTAATGTATTTCCACATACCACTTATAAAAAGAAAAAGAAAACAAGCCTACTTGAGATTTAATACATGTCCAGAAATAAACAACGCAGCAGTCATTATGTTAAGTTTGTAGATTTTGATAAAGCCATGAACCCAGACAACTACCTTGTAGATTATTGCAATGTAAAAGAATTACAGTTGATAAACTAGTATTGACATTGACTCGACATGCACATGGACGAAGACATGAGTCAATCCAGTGAAGTGTATTATTACTTATGACGTATTAATTGTTAAGTACTTAACTAAAATGTCATGATCAAACAGTGTCAAACGCAGCACTCAAATAAATTCTTTTAACGCCGTAACATCTTGTTTCTCTATACAACCCAGTAAGTCATTGACTAATCTGAGACGGCCTGACTCACATTCATGAGTGAAATGGTCAACATGCAGACTGATTTTTGGTAGAAGATTATTTTTATCAATATGAGAATTCAACGTATCTGAAGTGACCTTTTCAATTACCTTAGATAAAAGGGACATATTGCTAATCGGTCTATAATTAGCATATCCCAGATCTAGACCCACAAGCTTGCAAAGAGGCTCTGGCCACTTGAATGGAAATACACCATGTTTCAATGCGATTTTATTATTGAGTTGGGTAATAATACTTGTGTATAATATTTTAGCAATTTCAATGACAATATGTCTAGCTCATATGAGTTGGCAATTAAATCCAGGTAAAATCTCTGACCTCTTCTGTTCACTGTTGTAAAATCCTTAAAATGGTCAAGACTAGGTTGATCCTTCTGTTGGGGTCAGTAAGTTTGATACTGCAGCAAGGATTCTCTAATTTCTGAAATTTTATTGAATAACTAAATAGGAGCCCGTGCAAGCACGGGCTTTAGGTAATGACAGTTCTTGAAAGTGTTCCTCGAAACAGGCATGTTTAAAAGCCATACGAAACTTGATCATAAGAGATTGCAAAATATTTGTAGGAAGTTTGAAATTGATAATTGTGTAGTATCGGAGATATGATTTTGCAAATATCAGTTTAATCTGGATTTTTCAAGTTCTAAAAGGACTGAACACTGTGAAAATGTAACATGGAGTTATGAAACTTGTTCACCCGAGCTTGTATTTTCATTTCAAAAGTGAAATCTCGATATTTAGTCCCTTTCAACATGAAACCTGAAATAATTACATGAATAATATTGATCTGTCTAACAACTGTGTCAAATCATTTTTACTTCACGTCGAGAATCAAACTCGATTTTCCGGTTTGACGTGTCTATTTTTAGTTTTATCTAGAACTATTTTTAGACACAAAAAAAACCCACTTTTTTGTTGATTTTTGGCAGTTTTTGCAAATATCAAGAGGCTTTGTCAAAAAAGAATTGTCAACTTAATAAGCCGGTATATAGGTGCTCCAGCGACAAACAAAAGATTTTTTTCAAAGCTGCGCAGTTTCTTCCACAAAACAGGAAATTTAATAGTATAGATAGTCAATCATAAAACTTACGTATATGCTTTAATTCAAGTTTGTGAAAATGGCTTCAAAGCAGTGAAAACTATATTCATAACTCAAAACGTCTGACAAATTTAACAAAAAGGAGATTAATCAATTGATTTTCTCCAATATACTTGCAAATATATCAATTTTGATAGGGTAAATTCAAGATTTAAGAACAAACAATTTCTAAAAAAGTTCTTAATAGTTCTTTCAAAAATAACGACGGCAGTATTTCAATTAATGAAAATTTATAACATATATGTAATCAGTCATCTTAGTTTCTTACACGACGAGCAATTTTCAAACACATCAGTTGCTTTTAAATGTTGAGATGTACTGGTATATTAATAAATGAGATGTAACAAGATTATAATCACAGTCAATATGTCTGACCCAGATTTTTGTACATTTTTATTGAAGATTTGACATTGTTTGGCTAAATATGTAAACGTACGTTATATGTAAGATTAATAGATTAAATGTTTGACACCAAAGACATGTCAGTTTAATGCAATTATTTTCGGTTATATTTCGACTTAATGACTACCGACTAGAATTTAGACTTAATGACCAGTTATCGAAGAACAAATTGTACTGTCCTGTAATAGGATTTCAATATTTTTCTTTATATGTAAAAAGTTACTGGGCATACATTACAACAGTCATTACGTCAGACCAGGCAGATTTCAGTTCCTTAAAGATGAAGGAAAAAATTCTGTTTATTATTTTCATTGATTTCGACTTAATGTCTGTCGACTTAAGGTTCGACGTAATGTGTGTTTTCTGTACAACTTTTTATGTTAAATTAATCGTTCGATGTATACATTTCAATACCGTGTGTACCCAGGGTACGAAAATTCCGGAATGTTAAATCATCAAAAAACTGTTACCATATTTAAATAATTTTGTTCATGTTTTTTGTTTTATTAGTAATTATATTTTTTCCCAGTCATTGAATAGAAAATGACCATTTCAATCAATACTATGTTGTTTGTTAATATATTTCTTTTATTATAAAACTGAGAAAACTTCTTGTACATTTTCTCCAGTTATAATTATTCATTTTACGGAATATTGTTGACACGACGTATATGACACCGATCACGGATTTGATATATGTCACGGAAATGACACTTGAAATCCAAATATTATTACACGGTAAATAATGGATATTTGAGATAAATTGTGCGTTTAAGTTTAGAGATGTTTACATTTTCTACATGAATTTATTTAAGGATTACTACAATTCGTTGGTAAATATGCATATGGTAAATTTTAACCTCGGGTCCCTTTTTGATTCTAAGAATGGCTACTTTTACCTTTTGTTTCTAGATATCAAAGTCAAAGGGTTTTTTGTTTTAAATAAAAAAATCAAATTATATGAAACTACTAACCTTGTAACCAAAACAAATTGAGTGTTTCAATGACTTGTTGATGATTTTGCAATTTGTAAATTCTTCCATAACATTAAAGAACTCGTAGCTGCTTGTTGTTGGATAAAATGCATCGAACCAAAAAAGAATGTTTAGTACAAATGCAATTGAGGAAACGTATTTGCACATATAATGGTTCTGATTTGTTGGTATGTGGATGAGTTAATTACGTATGACAAATTCTACATCATGTTAATACTTTTGTATCGCATCGATTAAAATAGTGTGCAAGTAGTTGAATCGAGAATTGACATTTTGTCATAAGACCTAGTATACATGTTCTATTATTAAACAATGTTTGCCATTTTGAATTGAATAATTCAATGTAAATTGAAACTTTCAGACTTTCAATCACTGCTCGGTAAATTTATTTCTTATGTTTAAAATTTTGCCTAAGTATGAACTTTTGTCATTTTCAAGAATTCCAGTATGACTTGGTATCATTTACAGGTGCACTACTTTAGATTTCAATAGATAGTGTAAACTTGTGTTTAAGTGTTTACCAAATCTACTTTTTAGGCGCAGCTTTCTAAGCCAACTTTTGGCTTGTACCATTATTTTGTACACTTTGCTCTAATATTCTGTTTGTCCAATGATAAAATATTTGTTTTGTGATGTAGCACGGACATCAGATTCTGATTATTAACTAGACTCATTATGCTAGTAACATTCCTGCTGCAGACTTTGGTGTTTCTTAATATCATGCTCATGAATAATTCATGAGGTAGTGAAAACGAGGTTTAGATGGGTCAAATGTAAACAAACTGATAAGCCAGCGTAGTTGCACACAGTGTGATATACAGATTCTGTGAAAAGTATTGATATGTTCGTCAGGTTGTAACTGAGATATGTTTAATAATAAAAATAAATTTTGAATTTATTTATTTGATATTAGAACGTTTACATATTATATCATAAAACAAATACAACATTAACACTAGGTAAATAAACTTAGCAATCTATATAGTAATCAGTCAAGTGCTAGACTGACCAATTATTTATGTTACACAGTATGTTGTTGTTGATCTGATCTTATAATAATGATCATAGCAAATCAAGGGCCATCAAATTAACATTCCATGCTAAGGACATTTATTAAGTAAAAGCAATAAAATGATGTAACTATTGATTGAATAGTCAGTTGTATGAAGATTAAGTTAGTTTACTATATTTATTGTATTCAACTTCACTATTTATTGCTGCCTCGGCATCGATAATAACAATTATCAAGATTTGACCATTTTTGTGTCGACACCGCTTGCCGTACGCCAATCAGAACGAAGCATTTGAGGTCACATGACAAAATATGGACGTCGGAGAGTCAAAATAGGGGTGCGTGTATGAACTCTACCATGCAATGTTTTGTCGGGTTATCTGCTTGTATTACAAGAAAATACCATTATTAATGTATGAACTATAACCAGTTTCAAGAAAGTTGCAATATAACCCAAGAAAATATGCATAACTAATTACAAAATGTGTTTTTCTTTTTAAAACTCACATCTTCCCTTCTGTGGGGCGAATCTAAAGCAATGGTTTAACATATCGTTACCAGAGCGCGCTTATTCCTAGAATTCTAAAAATATACTTAATGGTTTACATCTTTACCAGGGCACGCTAATTCGTGTCTTCTATAAATACACTTGGGACTGTTGGAATACGTTGTGAATACACAGCTAAACAGCGATTTCAAGCTTTTTTAGAAATGCTAATACTTCTGAACTTTTAACATTTGTATGTAATGCCTACAGATAAAATTGTACTTCTGAAGAGTTTGTATGGGAAGTAATGACTGCTATACAGATCCTGTCGTATTTACATCAGCCCAGGGTCAATGGAAGCCACCAATATGAAGCTCTCTGGCAGGTCAAACCGATGTAGTACCCGGCAATACAATCACACACTCTGAAATTACGCTTATATTTTATTGAGACCGAATAAGAAAGGACAAACATCCATTTGCAAGGTCAGGGGATAACTTTAAATTTCAAAAACGCATTAAACATTAACTTTCAAACATTATACCGATTGATCACAAACAGTGATAAGGTTGAGTCTGTCAGTGTGGTTGATGAGAATAAAATTTCAAGAAATCCTGAAACATGTAAAGTTATCACCAAAATTGAAACCAAAAAATACAAAATTGTGTTTGATAGACGTGTGATTACATATGGTTATCAATCTCAACCGTACGGATTTAAATTAGTTGTTGTGGTTTGAATCGCCATGCTATTGAGAAAAGTTATAATTTTGTATTTAATTCGTTCTTTGGTAATGTACATGCTGTATATTTAGATGTATCCGTTTGTGTATGAAACATGTATGTTGTTTGTACAAATTTATATTGTAATAAAAGTATATCCTGTTAAAGGCCTTATTTTATAACTACACTACCAGCAAATAGAGTCCTACTGTTAAAGTGTCATTTATTTGGGCCGTCTGGTTTAAAGCTTTATTAACATTACGATACGATAGAGTGAACCCGTGGTCTCTGCTGACCTTTCACAGGTCTGTGCGACAGCCAGATACCATTCATTTTTACCGAAATGTCATGTTGGAAAACTGTCCACAGTGTGTACTAAAACCGTCTGGAAACAGAAGCAGCTGCTTTTGAAGTCCCGACCAAGCTTTGACCAAGACAGTTACCTGAGAGTAAGAAAATAACCGTTTGCAATCCGCTGGAACAAAGGGTTGAATCAGGAATGGTGGCATATCGGAAATATGTCTTCTGCTATCCGTGCTAAGAATAACCCACGTTACGCCTGAGTGATTCCGTTTTTTACTCAAAAATTCTGGTCTAGAGTCGACAAAAGCCGAAAGGTGTCACATAAAAAAATTGTACTATGTCGATATAACGAGATAACTAACAGGTAATAACGAGATAATTTACCCGTAATAATTAGAAAATTATCTCGAAATTACAAGATAACTAACTCGTTATTACGAAAAAACTAACTTGACGGGCGTCAAATTTTGGTTACCGCTCAATAACTTTAGTTTGTTTTGACCTATTGACACCAAACTTGGTGTATAGGTAGCTTATATCAGCTTGGAATTGCTACCCAGTTGTCTGTGATTAAGTAAACGTCACTGACACTAAAATAGGAATTCAGTTTCCGCTCAATAACTATAGTTTGCTTTGACCTATTGACAACAACTAGGTGTATGTGTAGCTTATATCAAGAGGCAGCTTGAAATTGAAACTGTGATCAATGTCAAGGTTACTGTTGGAAAAATAGAAATTCAGTTTCCACGTAATTGCTTCATTTGCACGTATCGATTTTGTTAAATGCTCTGTTTCCATGCTGTTTTGTATCAATTTGTTGATGTGTAATTTAACCCCTGGTTCTCAGTGTGTGTTTTATGTGAAGGCTGTGCATAATGCTTGTGTACATGTACACAATGTTTCTTTAATAACTTTTTGTATACATATTCAAAGAATATTTCAAAATGAATATTTCTAATATACTTCTGCACTGTACTTTTGGCTATATCTTCTTGCACTGAACAAGGGTTTAGTTATCTCGTAATAACGACATGGTAAAGTTTCATTTTTATTTTCATGTGACACCATTTGGCTTTCGTTAGAGTCATATCCCTGTCTACTATAGGAGAGATTTACAACTACGTCACTGTTATCTGTTGTGCGTCTTAGAAATTAATTTTACCTATACTGATGATGTTTAATGATGAAGGTTAAAATTTACAGACTAAATTGTTTGATAAATTATATTTCTTTTTAATTTGATTACCTGATTTAACAATGAGGTAAATGTAGTGAATGGGATTATTTTTTGGAAAATTGATGAAAATGTTTCATATGCACATTTTAGCTTTGTCTTGCAAGAAAATAAACAAATGTTATGATTCAAAGTGTTATACTAAGATTTTATCTAAATATTATCTAAATATTAGAGTTCATTATTACACACAAACTAGTTACTTTGATGAAAAAAGTAATAAATGTTCCAAACATTTATTTATGTATATGACTTCAAAAAGTGCAAATAATATTATCAATACATAAATTGATAAAATAATAATTATCAATTATAAAGTATAATAGTCTTCTCTAATAGTGTGGCTTAACCAAGGATAGTTGACATTCTTTTATTGCACTAAACTTTCTAAGGACCGAAAAAAAACTTTTCAAATCAGGATTTTCCAACTTTACTGACCTGTAAGTATTTAAACCCGATATAGCCATGGATGGTTTTTTACTGCAAGTATTTTTTCCATTGTCATACTCATTGACAAAATGTATATAAATGATTACACAAGTGTCTTAATTTCATTTTAGTACCAGCGTTAAAGGATATGAGTTTTATTATAGCTTTTTAAAAATCCTTAGTGTGCGTAATGCTGGTAAAATTTATATAATATTTTGATATTGTATCAATATATTTTCATACCTTGAACTACAAAATTGAACATCCTCATTCTATTCCTATGCCAATACATTTATAGTCAGAGGAATTATTTTGACATGCAGCATCAAATTTTATTGCTTAAATTTCTAGAAGCAATATAACTTAAGTCATAATATCATTAATTTATAAATGTGATTATGTTAACAGATTAAAATTACGCCACCATTCGTCTTTGTACAGATATCTATAGTAAATATACAGATGGTCGTACAAATCTTGTACAACCTAGCAGCAGTAACTAGGGGCAGTTTTACCTGTGAATCTATTTTTAGAATATTTGAGAGTTGTAAGTCCCTCCTATATCATACAATCATCGCGGTACATTCTGTGACTATTATATCATATGACTAGTTAAACTTTAATCAAACTGAAACCTGCATATCGCCGAATTTCTTATTAAAGTATTTTTGTATCTGAGAAATTGATAAACAAGTTATTAATATCACTTAAGATATACCTATAGAGGTTATCAAGATTCTCGGGTAAGATCGAGAAGATAACATCTAAGTACGAGAATGAGACTCATTAGATGCAGTTATATTTCTTAAAAATGCAAACATCAAATACTTTAACTTCTAAGATACTGATAAGATAGTGCATTTAGTAGTAAAGAGTTACACCAATTAAAATTACAAGAATAACATATCTCTGTTTGCTGTTTTATAAAAAATATATTTATTTGATATATAGAATATCGAACAATTTTTGTCGATACGATATTCGTATCTATCATTCTGACCGATATAGAGTTCAAGTCGAGAGACATTTCACGTTTCTCATTATGACTTATTCGTTATTACTCATTTGTTTTGATTCATTTTCAAGTTAAACGTAGACTGAGTGTTCGGCCATTTTGTACATTGTGAAGAAATGATGGCAAAAATCTTTCATCTGTGTCCATTCTATCAATTATTTTATTACCATTCGTTGAGAGCGTATAGTGCCCATTAGTCAATTTATACCTATTAGCTTATGCTTATTCTTTATTTGTTATACCTTATTTGTTATGAGTGATAAATTACAAATATCTGATCATAAGATGGGACATGAAAGATATTGATTTCAATTTTAACAAAGTTGATAACATAACAAGTAACATAAATGTCCCTCCAGGGCTTCCGTAGTATAGGGTTTAATTCGTCCCCTTAATGCAAAAAGGTGCTATCATATATAAGATTAAAGAACAATGAGGTACGTTTATGAATTAAGGGGCGATTATATACATGTATGCGCTAAAAATAGCAACGAACATTTTCTACTTTTCGTATAATTTCTCGAAACTAAAACGTAAGGTCTAATTTTCAAAAGTATATATTCGCAAAAATCGTTAGGTAGACGTAATTTTACCAAGAAAATTTGATTTTTCTTAATTACCGCTAACCAAGAAAAATTTAACACTTGCATCTATTGCCTTTGTACTGATAAAAATATTCATTAAACGTCTGCATTTAAACAACCACTTAGATGAAAGTTATTTTATATTTTATGTTATACGACCTTGTGATGTTTTTTATACAATTTCGACTTTCATTCCGATAAATAAATATATATATATATATATATATATATATATATATATATATATATATATATATATATATATATATATATATATATATATATATATATATATATATATATATATATATATATATATATATATATATTATAGCTTTTTCATAAGCAGGGGCACAAATTTAGATTGATTAAGTGGGTTCTACTTTTCCGGCGTTTCAAAATATCCGCTTCTCTTCTATAAAATATACACATTTTGTATATAACATCTTGCAACATACTCATGGGGTTATATGGCACTACATTTAGGCTTGCTCATGCCCTTTTGCTGTCTTACATTCGATCATTCGATTTGTTTCAATGTAAACTGAAGAATGTTACATGATTGCTTTACATGTAAATAAATAAAAACCATATTAAAATGTATTAATGCATTATAATTCAACTACATGTACATAACTAATATTCTATCGTTTACTAGTCTTTTGTCAATCTTCTAATGCAGCTGGAAATGATGCTGGTTATTTTGAGATAGATGGAAACAATAAGATTGCTGTTGTTACAACACCAACATCAATGACTGATAATGAATTTCAACTTGTACTACAAGCTTCTGATGGAGGGAATCCCCAACTAACTTCAACAGCAACTGTTACATTTACATTAGATCCTGGTAAATTTTTTGTCTATCTTGAACTAATCATAAACTTCTGTGTATGTTTATCGTGTGTGTAAAACAACGGCCTTGCTGTACAAAAGTCATATTAAGTCCACTTCATGCTTTTGTCTCTAAATATCTTATCACAAGCAAGAGATTACATAATTATAAGTACCATCTAGTCACACTTTTAGTGTTACTGACAATAGAACTCAACACTTTATTATTTGTTAAGATTGAGAAGAGTAATTTTCTTGCCTGATAAGCTATGTTGGTAGCAGTTCTGATTCCGATGTCATTTATCGAAGGTATGACGAGATATGTATATACGGTGTGTATTTTGTATTTATATTGAGTTTGGTAATTTAATTTGTTCTATGATTTTATCAGCCTATATCGTTATTGACAGCTGTTTTGAAGCAGATACTTGAATTACAATGTAATACGATATGTCTTCAGTTAATATTTAAAACAACAAACTCTACATCAGCAGTTGTATCATGTTATAATATTGCAATTATATGTAATTGTATTTTTATAATAATTAAATACCATTGATTCATTCTATCGCCGTATAATATTTTACTTCGATATTTGTACATGTTCTTTTACACAAAGGTATATTTTTCACAGATATTATAGATGAGTGTGATCCAAATGAATGTGTCAACAGTGCTTCCTGTGCGTCCTTCTTAAACACTTTTGAATGCAGCTGTATTTCTGGCTGGAAAGGAACACTTTGCGATGCAGGTTTGTGAATAAGTATCCAGAATGAATGTCAGGCCTGAAATATTGATGATGTGTTCTATGGTTCGCTCGCACCTTAATTGTGCCCGTTTTAACAAAAAATAGTTTTATTCTTCGCTTGCTCAAAAACAAATTTTCAAACCACTATATAACGCAACTGTATTAAGATTGTTTTCTTCGCTCGCTTGTCTCATCATTTTTCAGAGAAATTCGTAGAACAAATTATCAGTTTGTTGTGGCCTCAAGTATGAGAAAAATGAGAAATGATTAAGCTTTAATAAAGAATTTTACCACTTAACTTAGTGAATTATTTAACTCTAGAAACAGTTTAATACTACAAATGGTGCTTAAATAGAATAGGGTCTGTGTTGATCCAGTTATCGCAAATACGCAGTTAAATGAACGTGTATATAATCAATCGATGTTTAAAAGTATCATTGATGCAGAGTTAAATAGAAAGAGTCTTAACTACATGATAACTCCAAACACATGTAAAAATATAGCTGCTTACCTGTTCTACACATGACACTTTGCATCATTATATATGAATAACTGTTGCATGTTTCAAAGTGCAAGTTTTTGAGTACGAACTAGATATTTAAAAACAAGCAATATATATGAATTAAGATTTTGGTATTCTTTCACCATTATAATATTCATTTCTTAGGAAACAGAGTGAGTTATTGTTCGTTTGTTTGTTCTGTTGGGTTTAACGCCGTTGCAACTCATTGTATTGGGCATATAACGGCGACCAGTCAACCTACTCACTTCTCCTGGAAATGCCAAATCTCTGGATTTAGCTGTTAACTAACGACAACTGTCCTACATATTTAAAAATCATTGGTAGGAGGGAGAATAGACGTAGAAATTTTTCATGACCAAGCTCCACAAAAGTATGCCCCTCCCGGGAATCAAACCCTCGACCCTTTGATCAGTAGACTTGTGTGCTACGAAATGCGCTAGCCGTGCTATGTTTTTCATGTTAACATCAAATAAATTATGTACACTTATGCTTACAGTATTTGCAATCACTAATCCTGCTGACGCTGTATCTAAAAATAT
The DNA here is from genome assembly GCA_025267735.1 of Mactra quadrangularis. Classification (NCBI taxonomy): domain Eukaryota; kingdom Metazoa; phylum Mollusca; class Bivalvia; order Venerida; family Mactridae; genus Mactra; species Mactra quadrangularis. The sequence continues at coordinate 43,126,144 of CM046298.1, read as the reverse complement.
AAGTGAGAGTACTGCAGTAGACGAAGTTACATTTACTCTGACTGTACAAGATGACGACCCGTCACAAACTGGTGCTACTTGTATTATAATGGAAGAAAGTGACCCAGGTGTCTTCGAATTAAATAACAAAGATTTAATTCTTAAAACAGTTCTTGATGCTGAAACTCAAGTCTCATATACATTAAAATTCAAGTAAGTTACACCTTGGTCAAATAGATATTGTTCTTAAGCTGATAGTTTTACAAAGGTTAAAGATGTCCATTTGTGAATGATTGTTTAAAAAGAGTCAATTGCCATAAAACTACATGAGTCATATCTACATTTTAACTTCGCATTAAACGTTTTATAAACAGTATGTTGTTATTCTGACAGTTTTGATATATCAAATGTATTGATATAGGTGTACAGATGGATCATTTTTCACCGAAAGTGCGGAGCTGACTATACAAGTTACTGATGTTAATGATAATAGTCCATCAATAACTGTAGCTAATGTGTTAAACTTTGAAGAAACCGCATCAGGTATTTCTTTCATCATAATTACTTATTTGGTCGTTTCTATTACTTCTGCTCATCGGTGGCATTTCTTATGCTTTCTCTTTGCTTTTAACGGTATTTATTGTATTGCTACATATACAGTTGTAAACTTGAAAAGGTCAATAGTTTGTTTTTGTTTGCTGTTTATATTTTGCTCAATTCTTTTGTAAAATTTTAGTAGTAAATCATTTAGCAACCGATCTTTGTTGAACAACTTTTTATGTAGTTTTATGTTTTTTCCTCATAAGAAAAACTTTTCTCCATACCGTGAACAATTACCAATTTTATCGATTAATTAAAACCAAATGACCGGCCCGGAACAAAAACTTTTATACGAATAACCAGATTTTAAATCATTGTAATTATATATGTACTAAAACAGCTGGTATTATAATGGGTAAAATGATTGTTCGTTTTCCAATCAACCCGTGTATATATTGCTAAATAAACGACCGAGCCAGCTTTATTTGTTTTCAGTTATTGATGCCTTTACTGTATCAGACAGTGATATTCAATCTCCAAATAATATGGTGACGGTGAGAATTATATGTAAGTATTGTCTTACTTGAATTACTTGAAACCATTCAGTGCCTCAGATTACAAAACATAATAAAATTCGTTTAATTTACTAGTATTTGTCTTGCAAAAAGTCATACTTTGAATTTTGTTTTAGTTCAAAAATGTCATTTAATCTAAACTAAGTTCAGTTAGACATTTCTTTATATTGAAACCTATTTTTAATTCAGTTTATTAGCTATAACATTTGATCTTATGTACCACTTATTTTCTATTTTATTATTTCACATATTAAGCTGGAAATGATGCTGGCTATTTTGAGATAAATGGAAACAATAAGATTGCTGTTGTTACAACACCAACATCAATGACTGATAATGAATTTCAACTTGTACTACAAGCTTCTGATGGAGGGAATCCCCAACTAACTTCAACAGCAACTGTTACATTTACATTTAACACTGGTAGGTCAGCTTTGTATCTAAAAGATCTTTGCTTATTAGTCTATAAACCAGCGATACTCCTGTATCTTCCATGTCTCACGGTGTAAATGTTATGAAATCATTTTTGTCATAATTGGTAATGCAGCACTATTCGCTAAGGACACATTTAATTGGTATTAAAGCTTTTGTTTGACGATATGAAATGATTTCGCCAATTTGTCAGTCATATTGGGACGGTCATTTGTTCTACTCACTGCCGATGGATAGACCTAAATCTTCAAATCCTTTCTTTAACCAATATTAAATCACATACCCTCGCCAGTTGTTGAAAACTGGTTAGAGATTCAATAGCAGTAGAAACTATATGATGCTCACAACTCCGCAAAGGCATGCAATTCCCGTTTGATTAACAAGATTGAATTAATACATAGAAAGATAACGGGTGCGATTTAATGTAACATGCACCAAACATGCATGCAGTGATACAAATGTAGCTATATGAGTCCTTGTAGTTGCCCTTTGCTTATTATATCTGTTCGTCAATGTTTTAATCATCTTCATAATTAACTAATTTAAACATCTTTACAGATACCATAGACGAGTGTGACCCAACTCAATGTGTAAACAGTGATTCGTGTACTTCATACCTAAATGCATTTGAATGTGGATGTACCCCTGGATGGAAAGGAACACTTTGTGATGCAGGTATTTGGAACAAGTATAACGTAAATGCCATTAAAACAGTTTTTTTCTAATTACATATTATGGTAATAATGAGGCTTGACATAAGCAATTGGAAATGTAATTCGGTGCAAATATGCGCACTATGAAGTGAGTAAAAATACAAAACTTTGTGAGAACGTCGAAATTCTTTCGTCACATTATCTATTATGCTATTGGGTGCTTCGATATGAATTCATGATGAAAGTGTTCAGGTTTCTGAAGTAATTGTATTTATTGGAAGTATTGTAAGTTGGGTATCGTGTTTTATATAAGCTTGGAAGTTATATTTGCGAAAAACTTAAAAAGATGACATAAAATGCGGATCTATGTGAATTTTAACTAAATGTTTTATTTTCTTTTGAAAAGAGTGCACTGATAACAAACATGGACAAGACTGCAGTGAAGATTGTGATTGTAATGCAACGCGTATTGCAAGTGATAAACAAGATCAAATGTGTAATCCAGTAAATGGCGAATGTCGATGCAACAGGTTTTGGAAAGGAACTAAATGTGAAACAGATGTTGATGAATGTGAAACAGTGAGTCATTGGGTTGTTGCAAGCTTTTTTTATAAAAAATGTAATGGAGTGATTAGGGACCATATACAGTGGGAATTGTTTGATCTGCATGCACCGGTATTGTTTCGGTGTGCGCAAGTCATGTGATCGGCAATTAGCGATTGTATGAATATGTATGAATCATTCTTAATTAAAACCATAAATTTCACATAAATAAGCAAATACAAATATTAAGTAAATATGATCAATGAATTGCTATCTGTAACTTCTAAACATAATTCTAAAATCGGCAATGACTTTGGTATTTTTAGCTTTAGTCATACAGTACATTTCAAATTTTATCAACATGTCTTATTTTTTAACGAATAAATCTACAATATCAGCTTAAATTAGCTAGCAAAAGTCATTCGTTACTAACATGTTCATTTGGTTCAGCAAATTGTGACATTTCACATGACTGAATATCTAGTCCTCAAAAAGCTTTTTCGTGAAGAATTCCTAGTGTGACTATTGAAAGAGAGAATAGAGTGTAAAGTCATTTGCAGCTAAATATACATTTCAATCCTACTTAAAGTGTTTAATTATTACTTTAATTGAATTTGACATATATTCCATATAACCGACCAATTTATAACAAGTGCATTTAATTTTATGACAACACTTAACTCGTTAAAGTCTAGTACTTTTGATCAATATGTTGGTTTTAAATCCAAAAAGAGATTTCAAATAAACATTCAGAGTTCACACTCGTTTCAGCGATGAAAATTATACCGATTTAAATTGTTTTAACGTGAATGCTACCGATTCAAATTGTTTTAGCGTTGATTCTACTGATTCAAATTGTTTTAGCGTTGATTCTACCGATTCAAATTGTTTTAGCGTTGATTCTACCGATTTAATTTGGTTTAGCGTTGATTCTACTGATTCAAATTGTTTTAGCGTTGATTCTACCGATTCAAATTGTTTTAGTAATAATTCTACTGATTAATGTGTAGATTGTTTAAACATTATTTTACTGATTTAAACTTTTAAACGATAATTTACTATTTCAAGCTGTATTAGCAGTATGTCTTCCGATTTAAACTGATTAGCTATAATTCCACCGATGTGAATCGTTTTAGCGATATTTCTACCGACTTTAACTCTTTTACCGACAACACTATGGGTGTGAATTAAATGTAAAATAATATTTCAGGCCGACATTTGTGACAAATCAGCGAAGTTAGTATGTGTAAATAGTATTGGTAGCTATTCCTGTATTTGTAGAACTCATTATATAGATGTCGATGGAGTTTGTTTACCAAGTTAGTACATTTAGTTTCTTATTTCACATGTTATCTAATAAATGTTTGATTTCTCATTAATCACAACTCTGGGGATTTTCAAAAATGAAATAGTCGGCAGTAAGCACCTGTAGGTCATTGTAGAACATCAACTCTATATATTATTAATGCTGTATTATCATCACAACATAATTGAAAATTGGCATAAGTTCAAATCGTTTAGATTTGTTAATGAAAAATATGGTTGAGCAAAATATGATAATTTAACAGATGGAGATAGAACCGTCATGTTTTGTTTTGAAATTTATAAAGAATATGTTTAATACAAACACTAGAGTGATGCATTATTTTACAACCAAACTTAGAAAGCTAGATATTAGCGTTAAAAGTAAACCGAAAGTGTTGGATCATTTCAGTTGTGTTGGGACTAAGCACTGTTGCTTGTTAGAGACATTGTATTTATATGCTTGCAATTACAAAGTGGCTTACTTAAATTCAGCTTACTATTAATAATGTATACTATGCGATAAATTACACATGATTGTATTGTATATGAAGCTGTTAGCTTTTAAAGTTTTACGCTTATGTTTTGCCACGCAGATGATTTATTATAAGCGGGTCCCTTTTTTCGAAGTGTTCGAGTGCTATTTTACAACAATAACGTAAGCATATTTGACATTCAAACGGGCTTCTACCTTCCACCTCTTCCACACCAGATTGTCATATCTATAGTATATCAAACAATAAGTCAAATTCTAAGTCTACAACTCTCATCGTTATATTTAATAGTGTATACATGTGTATTAATTTATAATTCTTCATGAACATGTCATTGCATATATTTTTCATAGATCCAGAAAAGAACAAAATTCCAGAAGGTAGGTTCGAGTTTTACTGTGAGACAATTAATGTCGTCCCTTATTATTAGTTTTGTGTGTTTACGCATAAATTGTAGAAATGGAAGTAAACTGGAGGGGGTATAAAGTCCAATGTGACATAACTTGACGAATTTAAGCGTATAAACATAATCTTAACTTATGGTCGTTTACTTAAAGTCGCTCTCACTTCTTACTGAAAGATAATCATAAGTTTGCTATCGATCCTGACAATTTATATGAGGCAATTGCTGACGTCAATCTCGCAACTTAATCCTAGAAAGCAAATTGCCTCTAACAGTCATGCTAAGAATTGAGGATTTTCCACGAATTCACATTTTCAACACTAATTAAATATATAAGCACATATTCGAAGAGTGCTTTGTTTTCAAATTACTACAAATATTTTGTTTCCTTTTTACCCATTTATATTTCAATCAATGCAATTTGTTGCCATGTGTGCTTTTATTGGAGCATTTGTTCACGTGGTACGTCCCCCATACATTAAGATATAAGATGAATAAGATAATATACTATTTGCGAAATTGTTTCACAGGAAAAATTACGACCAAAAATACTATAAGTTTACCAACATCAGAATGTCAACAACGTTTGGAAATACCATCTGTTTATAACGAAACAAGAGATAAGATTAAAATAGCGGTAAGTTCCCTTATAATCAATAACAAGAAAATTCTTACGACGTTTTAGAACGTACAATCTTTAGAAAACATCACAACTGAGACGATAAACGGATGTGTTACCTAAAACAAGACAGGGTTACTTAAGGTACTCATTCAAAGAATTAAACTTAAGTATCAACTTTTTCTAAAACTTTTAAAATTGTATGGAAATATTTTTGGAAGCAGGAAAGTACTGTTATGACAATTTTAGTGCAAATTTACATACAACTACAAATGATGGTGTTTCATGCAGTAAATATCTACCGCGTATGTCACGGTATAGACTTTTAGTGCATTTTTGTGATTTTTATTGCATATTTCTTGCAACATATAGGTCAATTTGTCTTAAAATTATAAGAATTATTTTTGCTGATAAAATTGCAGACACTGAATGGTATTTAGAAATTATAAAAAAGCCAAATCTGTGAACTAGTACCTTTAAAACGAGTACAACAAATATTAGCTCAGTTTGTAGCGCAGAAGTCTGTACTGATCGATCAGTAGTAGGTTTGATTCCCGGACAGGACAAGTTTTATTACTATTAGCTTAATCCAGTTATTTAACCATTCCAGAAGGTCGACTATACGATGATATGAATTATGGTTAAATTCAACCAAATATATTTGTTTACTGAACAAGTTGCAGTCCTTATTTATGTAGATATATAATCAATCATTATATTGGCTCTCTCGTCACTGTTTTGTTTTGTTTTCAGGTTTTAAAGAGCGTCAGTGACGTAGTAAATGATGTAGATATTCATAACATCACGTATGTATGTTTAATAATATGACTTTATTTCGGTAACAATGACATATATTAGGCGCATCAATACCTGGGATGACACAAGAAAGAGATTAATCATTTATTTCCACAGTGGCCCCCGGTTTCCATTGTGGTCCCCGAACTTTTATTTATATGTTTTATATACAATAAAGATCTGCCATGGTTTGGTCTTTGGAAACCATGTGATTTTACGATATTTAGACCTTCGAGCGAAACTAACGACGAAAAAGTCTAACCAGTTTAACCGTAGTTAACAGTTTTGGCTTTAAGAAATTAACTTTGTCTAACCAAAAGGACCTTTAAATGTGACAAAAATAGTTCAGTCATTGTATTGTTATATGTTGGTATATGTTTAAATTATTGTAACATAAACTGTTGTATGTGCTGCTTAAATGTTTGTATATTGCATTGTTTATTAAAATACTTTCTTGTGTGCTTATCACTATGTTTATTTATATTTTCATGTTTAAATTATATGTATGTATGTTATATAGCCATAAGTACTATGTACTGATATGCTGTTGAAATAACCATATATAAATTTTAAAAAAAGGTATTTCGACCACAAACTATATACAAATGTATTTAGATTTGACTGACATACTGACTGCATAGATAAAAGTATACTTCGACGAAAAGCGACGTAAAACGATAGTATTCCATTCCAATCCATATGCAAATGTCACGCAAAAAACGTTGAAACTGGCTTGTTATATATTGTGTATTGATACCGAGGCCTATCCCTTAAACCATTGGACCCTCTGCTCTGGTTTCAATGTGGTTTTTTTTCCAGGAGTCGATTCCTCTGTGTTGCCATGCCTGTAGAATGGCAAACGTGATATTAAAGTAACTGTAACCTGTTCAATTACCCTAAACGTTCCAAAACGTTCCGTAACGGTACATTCGGAACTCAACGGCCATTCGCTGTGAATAAACTAATCTAATAAACAAATATACGATCGTTAAGGCAATAAGTGATGTTTCAAAATTTATGGACTAAAAACGAAACATCACTCATTACCTAAACGATCGTTTATTTGTTTACTTCAACACTGGTAGTTTTAAAATAGCGTCTAAATATGTCCGAGATTATTCGCAGCGAATGACCGAGGAGTTCCGAATGTATTGTTACGGAACTTTTTGGAACGTTTAGGGTAATTGAACAGGCTACTGATGTATAAATGAATACATTCGGAACATCTCGGTCATTCACGACGAATAACGTTGGACATATCTAGACGCCATGTTACCACCTTGTAAAATTTAAAATAATAGTCAAATTGTAAATTCCAGGTGCGGCTCATTAAACTTTATTGTAGTATATTACACCAATGACACCATTGAAGAAGCTCTCCAGTTAGCAAAACGTCTCGAGGAAATTAAGACTGGTTCTGTAATTTATGATGGAACAGCTGTCCCCAATAGTATCACAAACATTGGGTTCACAAAAGGTAATGTTTTTCACGTATCATAACTAACTTTTCAGGGGCGGGTCCAGGATTTTTTTCTAGGGGGTCCTAACTTTTTCTTGGGGGGGGGGGGGTGGTCCAAACTTTCGAACCACAACTACATTATCTACATTTTGCAGAATGATGCAAGAAATTTATAATAAAAACTACATAACCATTAAATCTATGGTATAGTTCTATTACATTTACCTGTCACAACTTGAATAATTACACACTCACTGAATGTGCTATTATTTAACCTCTTTTAAAACATTGAGCCACCAATCAATATAAATCATTGATAATCTAACTATATATGCGGCGATTTTGAATATCGGGGTTATAACAAGTTTGAAAGGGGTTAAAAATAACGGATTCATTGACCGTGTAATTATTTAAGTTGTGACAGGTTAATGTAATAGAACTATCAGCACCGAGAAAAATTGCTTCATGCCACTTAAAAATGATTTACTGTCAAGAAATACACTAATGGACAGATACATTTTTGAAATTCTGGGGGTTCGGACCCCCTTGACCCCCCCCCACCCGCTAGATCCGCCTATGCTTATGCAAGGTTTATAGTCACGTGATTATAGGAATGTAAACAAAAACTTTTTGCAGCTAAAAAGCATGAAAGGTTCAAATAGCGCTTAAATTAATAATCATTACATTTCTTTGTCCGGAATGGCCACATTGGTTGTAATTGTCAACTTTGAATCTTCTGCACATATTATTCTTGCACAACCATAACAAATCCATTGGCGGATCCAGCGGGGTGGTCAGGTTGTCCGGACCCCCCCCCCCCCTAGAATTTGGAAAATGTACCTGTTCATTAGTGTATTTCTTGACTGTAAGTCATTCTTAAGTATCATGAAGCAATTTCTCTCGGTGATTAATATAGATTTAAAGGTTGTGTAGTTTTTATTATTAATATATTGCATTTTTTTTTCTGCAAAATGTGTATTATGTGGTTGTGGTTCGAAAGTTCGGACACTCCCCCCCCCTTAGTCGGCTGCTGATGAAAGAAGTCCAAGAAAATATGTCTTACAAGTTATGTTTGGTGTTTCGGTTGTCATATATATGCTTTCAAATAATAATGTTAATTAACGGCGTAAAATCCAATAAAAATATGAACATTGAGTACTGAACTAGATCAGGGGTGGATCCAGGATTTTGTCAAAAGGAGGTCCACCCCTTAGAACCACAACCACTTTATATTCTGTTTGCAGAATAACGCAACATATCAATAGTAAAATCTACATAATCATTAGATCTACGTATACATATTAAACAAACAGGCGAGCGAAGCGGGACCTGAAAAAATGCTACCTAATAATGGTTTACGGTTAAATAGTACACTCTTGGATGAATATATTTTGGAAATATCTTGGGGGTCCGGACTCCCTATCCCCTCCCCGCTAGATCCGCCTATGTAGATATGATGTTTCATGTATTTTACAGCTGGGAATGACAGTAGTTTTCAACAGAGCAAACAAATATGTGAGGGCTCGGACTGTTATAGATGTGAAGGGGTGAATTCAATAATGACATGCAGGTAAGACAGCCACCACATAATTAGGTGTAAAATCCACACGAACACATGCTAATATTAAATTTTTATTAAGGTTTTATTCATCATCATGCAGTACAGTTGTCAGTCATTGTCGGAAGTATGCGCCTAGTAACTGGTTAACAACTAAATCCAGAGATTTGAATCCGGAGATTGACTGGCTGACATAATGTGACCTAATGTAACGGTATGGCGTTAAACCCGACCCAAACATTGTTGCTTTTAAAGATTGATACAGATTGAGAAACTGTTTACACATTCACGTACCCCGAGGTTATCAAGACTCTTGATCTAGCTAGTATGCTGTTTACACTGTACATGTACTTAGAATAATTTAACCGATGTTCAATACTTGGCCGTACATCTTTATAAAAAACAACGTCGATTTGTTTTCGTAAAAGTAACGTTGTAAGGTCGTAGTCATCGTCGGCAACCACAGTACTTTCTTACGTTACACTCCATACGTACATAACGCAGCCCTGCGGAGTAACTTATCGTGGCATAACCGACGATGGAACGTAGTGTGAAGAGAACCTGTTACTGTTAAACAATCCCAGAAAGAGCAGTTTGGTGATTTGTTCGTCGTGAACAACTGATAATGCTGATAAACAATGCGAAATCAATATAAAAGAATAAAGATGATAATATATCATACTTGAATATATAATTAATCTACAAGTGGGATTTATGTTGGCTCATCTGGTTAATTATTTTAAAACAGAACATTGTTCAACCTTTTTGAAATTAATAGTATCATTGATTGCTTTCGGCGCGATATGACCTATTTGTGTTGGTGCGCCGTAAAACCCAAACAAACAAACAACCTTTTTGAAGCAAGTGTGAAGTTGATGCTCCCTAGAACATAGTTTAAACTCATATTGGCAATTATTTTGCCTCTGTTCGTTTTAAGTCGTAATTCCTTATGTTCTTGTTTACGTTATTTGTTTATGACGACCATTTTTAACAAACTCTAAAAATTCACCATCTATGCTTTTCGACTGTGTGACATTCTCCTACTCAGAGTCTAGTATTGAGAATCCTACTAGACTCTGGGAACGAGAATGCTGTGTGGTAGGTCTGTGCTGTTTTACTGTCGCTCTTCCTGATGTGTAGCTTACACCTTTTAGTCTATGTGTGGATACATTCGGAACTCCTCGGCCATTCGCTACGAATAAAAAGTGGAGGTTTTCCGAATGTGCGTGGATATCTAATATAACATGATGATGTCATTCATTTATTTCAGGTTAATAGAAGATGGTAAGTTGAACAAAATGTTTTATTTAACCTGGAATTATCAGTTGTCTTCTCTTAACGTTTTTAATACTAATCTGTTTGGCTCTTAGAGCCGTCATTTTGAAATCTGTTCTTTGGACTGACTGCTAATATCATCGACAGAGGCACAACAATTATAAATTACCAGCTGTTTTAGAAACGATCATAAAATATATCTTCAGACTTAGAAATTAAATCTGGAATAATACAAGCAGATATATAGATTAACTGAATAAATTTACAATAAATCAAGTTTAGCCGTCGAAATTTAAGGTACCCTGTGTACTTCTCTGACGATCAAAGCCAGGTTATTTTAACAGTTACAACAAAATTCTAATTCTAGTTGTATAAGTATTAGGTACACTAGTCTTTTCTCTTGGCAACTAAATGCTGAATATTGAAGGCCAAGCTGGCGAGCATGCATTAAAGGTACTCATTCACAGATTTCAACTTAAAAATCAACTTGTTCTAAAACTATCAAATATGTACGAAAATATTTTTGGATGCAGGAAAGTAGTGTTCTGATAATGACAATTTTAGTGCAAATTTACATACACATACATAGTGCATCGAATCGTATTAAATTAGTTTTCTTTCCACAAATCGGTAGAAAATGACACACAAATCACCTCTGCAAAATTTAATAATGATCCATTGACCCGTTAAAAAATAATCAAAATTTGAAAAGTGATCGGTTAGAACTTTTGTTAAGTGTACAACCACAAATGATGGTGTTTCATGTTGTACATGTTAATATCTACCCTGTATATCACGGTATATACACTTTTAGTGCATTTTTGTGACTTTTATTGAATATTTCTTGCAATATATAGGCTGGTTTGTCTTAAAATAATAAGATTTTTTTCGACACAATTACAGACACTGAACGGTATTTTGAAATTACAGAAAAAATAAACCAAATCTGTGAACAAGTACCTTTAATAGTTAGTCTTTTATTAAGTTCATATTATATGTAACTACTACTATCATAGTGATTTCCCCATATATTACATGTTGTTATACCCCCGCAAACAAAGTTTTCGGGGGTATACTGGAATCACCCTGGTGGTTGGTTGGTTGGTTGGTTGGTTGGAAGCGTGGTCTGTCCCAAACAATTAATACATTTGTAGTATGTTTATTTCTTAATGTATTTGAATAGAAGCTGTTATATACCATGATTTAATGGTGTATACAAAACTCATGTAACTATGGAAACATATCTCACTTGTTTAAAATATTTAATTGTGTTATATATGATATTGCATCTTTTTTATTTTTTTCAATTTAATTTAATAACTGCATAGTATGCATGTTTCTCAAGATTTTTTTTTCTCAACCAATATTGATAGAGTTTTGCACACAAGTTCACATTCTTACAGTTGATGAGTGAATGCAGTTTATGATAATTCAAATTCAACTTGTGGCCATTTTGAATTTGATTTAATTAAATAACAGTATTGTATGCTTATTTACATACAAATTTTGAAAAGAAATTGCGTACAAGGACTCACTATTAGGGCTTCAATTAGACCCGAGACCTCGGGTTTTGACGCACGAAAATTCGAAAATACCCCTTTTTGACCCTCATTAATTTCTTAACATATTTTAATAGAATTTTGCACACAAGTTCGAATTCTTACAGTTGATGTGTACATGCACTTTATATCAATTCCAATTCAAAATGGCTAACTGGCTGCCATCTTGATTTTTTTAAATTTGATTTAATAACTGTAAGTATGCTTATTTCTCATATTTTTTCTTAACCAATTTTGATAGAATTTTGCACACAAGTCCAAATTCTTACATTTGATGTGTACATGCACTTTATATCAATTCCAATTCAAAATGGCTAACTGGCTGCCATCTTGATTTTTTTAAATTTGATTTAATAACTGTAAGTATGCTTATTTCTCATATTTTTTCTTAACCAATTTTGATAGAATTTTGCACACAAGTCCAAATTCTTACATTTGATGTGTACATGCACTTTATATCAATTCCAATTCAAGATGGCGGACTGGCTGCCATCTGTATTTTTTTATTTGATATTATAACAGTATTGCATGCTTATTTCCATATGGATTTTGAGAAAAAAGTGCATACAAGGTCTCACTATTACAGTTGATAAGTAAGACTTTTCTTCACGATTTTATATTCAAAATGGCTGACTGGTGGTCATCTTGAATTTTTATATAAATTACTGTATAGTATGCTGTTTCTTACTCAAATTTCGCAAAATTGTGCACACATGTCTTTCTAATATCTTGTGAAGCAAACATCTTTTTTCTCAGCCCATTTTAATAAGATCGTGCTTACAAATTCTTGCTGATGACATTTATATGTATTTTTTCTTAAATTCAAATTCAAATTGACAAACTAATGGCAATCTTGAATTTTTTTATAATGTTGGGAAGATAAGTTTAAATGTGATCACTCTTTGTCTGTTGTTCCACTTTACATTCTTAATGAGCAAATGGTGTTCATTTTCATCAAAAATCATTTGAAATATGACAACTACTGTTCATTTTGCTTTTTCTTATCCATAGTAAATTACGCTGTAATTTGCTGTTTATTTCCAATTTGATGTTTGCATCCTGTTTTTTATGGTTTTTATGCTTCTTACAACATTTACCCTTTTGGACTTCAACAATGTTGACTTGCGGTCATCTTGAAATGTTGCCGTTTCGGGGGTATTTTCGCCACTGGTGGCAGTACTAGTTTTATTTTATTTATTGTATTTATTTGAATGTTTCATGTTCTTCTCTCATGTTCATGTTCGCCTAGTTTAAGACAATAACCTGTAAAAGAAATTTTGTATTGTATTGTTAAAATTCTGTGTTTTCAGACAATCAAGCATTGATCTGGGGACTTGGTGCATTCATGTTGGGAATGATCATTCTTGGTGCTATATCAGTTATTGGTATCATATGCTACAGAAAGAAAAAAGTCGCACTGGAGTAAGTTCTTTTAGAGTTTGTTTGATGGCAACTTTCGCTAATGTTCATACCAGTGAGCATATAATTACTCGGTAAAAAATTCACTAAAACCAGGTATAAATGTATACTGCGAGAGTCACCTTAAACAGGTGTTGATTAGAAGGGGTTATTGTACAATAATTTATTTATTATGATGTTAAGTCAGTCGATCATTTATGAAGAGAGAAAATTACCTTCTTTTGTAAATTTTAGTACATCAAATTATTAATATTAAACTTCACTTCCACTTATATTGGTGATACTTCATTGTTTTTCGTAGAACAGAAATCGACTTAATTCATAAAATAGGAACTATACAATGTATTTTCAGGAAAAGAGCTCACAGGAAAAGACAACAATCTAAGTCAAAGTCTAAGCCACGTGTCAAGAGGCACGTGTCTGATAGAGAGTTTAGATCCTCTGAATGGCATAATGGCCAATCATCCAGCTACGTCCCTAAATTCCAGAAGAGCGAATCTTTCAAGGAACCTTTCGGAGCATCTTCTTATTTGTTCTACAACATGAAAGGCTTAAACGACAAAAATGGATTTGGACGTCCGCCATTATACTCACATTATTAAAAGCTTCCAAGATGACTATGAAGCAGTGTTTGCAATCATTTTCATGAAATAAGACGGCTTTGCTGTAAGAACTGGGCAAACTTTAACTGATTTAACCAAAAAGATTGGAAGCCAAAGATTTTTTCTTCATAGCACATGTAGGCTTATGCCTTTAAAGTGACAATTACAATTTTTGTTTACTTTCTGGATATATTTATATTTAAACAGATTATGTACAAATTCAACTTCTGCATCCTGACAGTGAATGTCTGCTTTTACGGTCAGAAATAAAATTTTGACTTGTATCAAATTTAAGCAACCTACTGTGTGGTTATAGTGGCTGAATGGTTAGCCACACTGATTACCCTTAGTTCGGTACATACTTCTGTTTTGTAAGGTACACAATGAACCTTTAGTAATCAACAAATGGGTAACTGAAGGAAGTATCATAAGATTTTACAGTCTGTCTGAAGAAGTCGTATTTATACCCGATCGTCTATACAAGTTGATAGCATATCTTCAATGACCAGTTAAAGATAGACTCGTGATGATGTCTGAATGAGATTATTGTGGAATTAATTACTATATAACCTGCATTAACGGCCATTTACTATCAGGATTGGTGTCAACGAAAATCATCCTATTGTGCACCAATAATAAGCAGTTACCTGATGTATGTGGCCTGTGGTCACTCATTTCCTTCAGAAGTCTTCAATTACCTGTATTCAGCGGCCCAGCAAAAATGGCCGCTTGTTTCACACCCGCTTTTGGGTCGAATCTTTTATCAAATTATAAGGAAGCTAATTTTTTAAAGATGTTTAGAACTCATAGAGGAGTAATAATCCGATGTTAATCTGCATTTGCCCACTGTTATTTAATGAAGGACTGTCTGTTAACATCGTTCAGTTGACAAATCATTGTTTAAAAAACAAGTTCGGGAATGTCCGAATGGACTGATCAAAGCAGTTTAATTGAAACTGCCCTGCCTTCAGTTACCGCGAACGTTCTGTAACGTTCTGTAACGTTCGCCAACAGTAAT
Organism: Mactra quadrangularis; assembly: GCA_025267735.1. Taxonomy (NCBI): domain Eukaryota; kingdom Metazoa; phylum Mollusca; class Bivalvia; order Venerida; family Mactridae; genus Mactra; species Mactra quadrangularis. Next base: position 43,110,919 of record CM046298.1, on the reverse strand, counting down.
AATTGAACGGCCTGTTAGCAGAAAACGTTTAAGGCCAACAGCTAACGGTTTTAGTATATAGTACGCGAATATGAAACAAACTGAAACAAAATAGTTCCAGTACATTTTGCAAAATAGTAACTGCCATAGCGAATAGACTATATCCGAAATTCAAATATTTGGGTTTTCCCCTCCGGTATAAACAAACTTTCACGTTTCAATGAAAACGTGTGTAAAAAAGAACAGTAGTATTTAATCCATAGTTCGTGTTGTTTAGCAATAATGTGTAGACAACTTTGTTTGTACCGCCTGTGCACGGACGGAAAAACCCATAAATTTAATTTCTGGATTAGGTCTAACGAAGTCGGTCGTGTTACTCCCGTTGATTTAGATCAATACATGTACAAAAAACAAGTAAACAAGTCCTCCTCTCCGAATTCTTTAATAAAATAGAAGTAACGACTCTCTTGCCCGCCATCTTTAAACGTTCGCACTTCAACGGGTCGTTCAATTATCCGTTCATAACGGTAACTATGTTTGGCTAACGCTAACTGCATACTGAACGCAGCCCTGGTTTAAGTTGTCACCTGCTAAAAGCGGTCAATCCGGCCACTTCCCGTCACCCGCTGCTTAATGCAGATTATACTTATTTATCATTCTAATAAAAAGTTGACATTTCAAAAATGTATTTGATCTATCCAACATTTGTGATAAGCTATGTTCATTGATGTACACAATTTGTTTTATTATATAAGACTGCAAAATAATTTGTCATTCTTTCATACCGTATTACGGAGCCCCTAAAGTGACATTTTGAAATACCCTTTTTATGTTCTCAACTATTTCGTTTAAGTAATATTATTTCGTTTTTACGAAATATTATTTCGTTTATTCGAAATATTATTTCGAAAAAACGAAATAATATTACGTTTAAACGAAATAATTATTTCGTTTTTCGAAATAATATTTCGTTTTTTCGAAATAACTATTTCATTTTTTCGAAATAATTATTTCGGGTTTTTTAAATACTATAACGTTTAAACGAAATAGTTGTGAAAATAAAAAAAGTATTTCAAAATGTCACTTTAGGGGCTCTGTACCAATTTACATGTACATGATTTCATTAGTTTTATTTGTATATCCATGTATGCCTTTGCAAACAGTATAAACGTCATTTTACTTGAATATGGATATTTTTGTTTCATGAGGTTATCAAGATTCTTGATACTAGCGTAAGATTGAGAATCTTGATAACCTCGGGGTACGAGAATGGAATATTAAATGCATCATAAAACATGGAATTCACTTTACTTAACATACTTCTCTATTAAGAGTCATCATCTTTTATAGTGTCATGGGGCATGTTTGTTTGGGACATGATCTCTAGAACTCATTTAACCAAACTGTTCTCCAGAGACAACTTGCTTTGCATTGTAACAGTTTACGTTTTACGTAACAGTTTGCGCATGTCTCAATGCACAGGGGCGGATCCAGGATTTTTTCTAGGGGAGGGTGTCCGAACTTTTTCTAGTGGGTGGTCCGAACCTCGAACCACAACCACATTATACACATTTTGCAGAAAAAATGCATCATATTGATAATAAAAGCTACATAATCATTAAATCTATGTTAAAGCACCGAGAAAAATTGCTTCATATTAATTAAAAATGACTTACAAGCAAGAAATACACTAATGGACATGTACATTTTCCAAATTCTAGGGGGGGGGGTTCCGGACCCCCCTGACCCCCCTCCCGCTGGATCCGCCCATGATGCATTGTCATTATCATTAATGTTATTTTACATGTAGTACAAGTATACATTATAGTTTCTGTAAATATAAATAATGTGTTCACCTAACCGGTGCTTTTTGCTTTGCATCAATGTTTCGTTGTTTTAAGTACATGCATTATCCATCTGATTAAAACCCGATCTAAAATTTTCCGCTCGCTTACTTGCTAATTTAGATCTGGCATTTTTCAAACAGGGCCACGTTCAGATGACCTTTTCTCATCATAATATTAATGACGAAATTGTTATGATACGTCACACAATTAGAAATGAGCCGTCCAATCGCAGACTGTGAATAATACCACTGTTAAATTAGCTTGCAAACCTTTGTTTAAAAATAGAAATTACGAAATCGAAATGTTATTAAAAGTGTTTCGTCTAGATGAAAGCTACGCATTGATTAGTCGACATAAAGGTCATCTCGACGTGACCCTCCATTGAGAAAGTAGAGATCCTGTACGACAATGCTCTACAGGATATATGTTTACGGAGATTGATGCATTATGGAATTAATGTTGTCTGTGTGCCATGAATATTTTACAAAGCGCGATATGTGTTTCGTCATTTTAACAATCACATCCATCGCTTTTATATATCTTATGTAACGGGTTTTTTATATATGTTTATACAATAAAATAGTATATATGAAATGTTGTTGTTCTTACTATTATCACATGGATGGGTCTAGTAGATGTCACGTGCTAAAATTAAAGGGTCTATGACTCACTGATTAAGTCACATAAATTTCTAAAAAGTATCAAGATGTATTGGCCATGATTTTCTGACCAATTGCTTTTGTTGTCATGCCAAAAGAAACAGTTTTGTGTAATAGTCCGACAAGATTGACCTGAGCTTGACTATGTAAGAATATATTTAACTCAGTATTTACAGTCTATTTTTGTCATCGTTTGTCAATCGCGCTTTATCGGAAAGCTTTCGGAAAAATACACATACTCAACAATTTCTTTTCATAAGAATAAATACTTTTTATTATTATGTAGTTCAAGCTCAGGTTAATATTGTCGCACTGTACATGTATGTAGCTAATACATAAAACGAAAGGGTTCAGGTAACTGGCCGAGGAGTTCCGAATGGCTAAGGGCAATTGACTCACAATCTTTTATTACTTTCATAATCAACTGTATGTAACTTGAACCGTGACAAATTGAGTTGGCAAACTTTAACCCTGGAGGCAAAACTTTTAGCATAGTTTGTAGAAGATTTTAAGGTGATACCACATGCCAAATATGGAAGCTGTGGGGTAACGGTTTTAGAAAAAGAAGAAGTTTTAACATTTCCTTATAGGCCAACCCCAAGGATGACCTTGCACGAAATGATGTAGAACATGTTTTTCAATTTAGTGGTAGACATGGTCTTACTGGTTCCAAAACCGATTGATGCCACTTTGTCATCCTTGGGCAACTCCCAGAATCCAAGATGGCGACTAAGATGGCGGCTAGAGGCTAAATTATACTTGCAAAATGTATTTTTACACGTCATGTTCTTAAAATGAAGAACAAAAGTGATTTCAACATTTGTAGATCCAGTTTGTTAAATTTTGTTATTCATATACAAATTTTTGAATTCAAAATGGCGGTCAAAATGGCGGACAAAGGCTTTTAGCCCAGTATATAAAGAACAAACTGACAGAAAGAGACTGAGTGGTGTAGAAGTTTTTTTACTTATAGATATATGGACGGAAACAAACATGTGTGGGTTTAAGTTTCAATGCTTTTTTTAATCTTAAGCTCTCCAGTTTGTAAAACTACCCACCAGATCATCTATCAGCAACTCAAGATTCAAGGTGGAGTTCAAGATTACGGTTACGAAGCAAATTAAACCAGTTCTATTTTTTAGCAATAATGTATTGTAAATAATGAAGTGTTTTCATTATTATATAGTTAATTGGTTGAAGATATTAGCCTTCGGCCTGCGGTCGCAGGCTATAATACTTCAGCCAAATAAATGGCCATTATGAAAACACTTAATTCACTATCATCGCAGATAGGGTCCCTAACAAAACACTCACATTGTACAAACATTCAAAATGGCAGCTTTTTTTGGAAGAAAAACACTGCCTTCATAAAAAAACTCGGCCATTATAACATTCGGATCCAATCAAAATGCATGAATCTCATATTAGCCGAGGTATTTATGAAAGGCCGTTTTTTCCATGATGGCCGAGTATTTGGTTATGATGCCGTAGTGAACGCCGTATGTATCAGCCCTGAATTTGAAGTCCAATATCATCCAATTAATTAATAATGCTACTTATTTACTGGATTTAATGAAATGAAAAATTGATAAATAATTGGAATGGACAAACTAATTTAATTTTCAAAATGTGTGCCATTTAAATAAAGAAAAAACCGGGAAAATAAAATGGGGTTAATAACAGTTTACAAGACAATTTATAATAGGACCATTATGAATGGCAATCATTTTGTTTAAGATAAAATAAGCATGTGCTATTTAAAAATGAGAAACTAATTGATTGAGTTCTATTATTATCATTACACAAACAATAATACAGTCTGACTTGACTAAACTAGACTAAATTAGAATAAAAATTATGCTTAAATGTTTATGTTTGCTTTAGTCCAATATTATATAACGATAGCACAATTTCTCTGGTCGTTTTGTATTTTGATAACATTAACATGTTCAAGTGACAACACAAATTACTATTTACAGAGTATTTTTACTCAACACTATAAGCACATCACATGCAATGGTAAACTAAATGATTAATGATTATAATCTTTAGAAAGTATCCAAGTGGGTAATAACTTATGGCCAAAAGATATTATAACTTTCTTCACGTTTAATGTTGGATAGGTGAACCAGCTTTAAAAGCATATTTTACATCCATGCTAGCAATGTACTTTCTTTACATTGTCAATAACTGACTGACTTGTAACATTACTTTTTGAACGAATGTTAGTTGAACCCATTGTTATATGTCACTCTTACAAGATAAATATTTCAAAATGAGTATCAGCACACCAATGTCGTCAGATATTTTTAGTGCTCAGCAAATTGCAGCAACAAAGATAGATCATTTATAGTATAATTTGTTGTCTGTACTTCTCGTACCAAGTCTTAAAGGTTAATGCGATTAAACATATTTGTAATTTTACCGAAAAAATGGAGAATCACCATATCTTGCAATGCATCGTCTATAATGTTTGGAGTGGAACATATTTGAATATAACGTACGAGATTGACAAATTGTCTCAGCGTACCATCCTTCTTTAAAAAGACTTTGCAGTTGATAGTGAATATACTCCAATTGTGTTTAGTTATTAGGCCTGTTTGAACTTTTGACACTAATGCATCAGATCTGTTATGTGTTCTTTCAAGATATTTAGACTTACGTGAAACAAGACATTTCTAAATTTTCTACTTGGCCATGTTTTGTAATAGGTGAATCCCTTAAAACCACCATCTTGCACAGGGTAACACTATTTTCTAAATCATGAGCTGGACACTGGGTTCAAATAGCAGTGTACACGCTTATAGAATTGGCATCTACGCGACTTAATTTCTCTCTGTCCTTACAGTTAAAAACAAATTATACTACAAACTTTTGATGAAAATTTGCTTTAGATATTTCTCCTTCTCCTTTTTGATCAATGGATAGAGTCGTTTACAATGAAATAAAGAACACTTATGATACAGTTGTGATACCTGATGTCGTCAACAGAATTTCTATCAATTGCTTTGGCATTAATATATTCTTAGAATACATTGAAAGATAATAGAACATGCACACAATATTTTCAATATCATTTGTCTTTTTTCTTTTTTTTATAACCTCTTTTTAGTACATATTGATTATTGAAGTGGCAAACATATATGTAAAAGTGGTCGTTATTTTAAGGATATTAATATATCGAATTACAACCTATGTTGAGTCATTTTCGAGTTTGAAACAGAAATAACATACATTTATTAGTTCATACTGAATAGGTATCTAACCAGTACTGCTGTGGCACATGATCTACTGTCATAAGTAACGCCACCAACATGAGACTTTCTGTAGAAAGTATAAACACACATTTATATAAATTGCTGTGATACCAGATGATAAATAATCACTTGTCCTCTTCATGATCAATCTGATTAAAACCCGATCTAAAATTTTCCGCTCGCCTACTCGCTTATTTAGATCTGGCCTTTTTCAAACAAGGTTCACGTTCAGGTGATCTTTTTTCATCATAATATTAATGACGAAATTGTTATGATACGTAACTTGTTTACATCGTCTACGTCACGCAATTTGAAATGAGCCGTCCAATCACAGACTGTGAATAATACCGCTGTTAATTTAGCTTGCAAACCTTAGTCTAAAAATAGAAATTACGAAATCGAAATGTTATTTATAGTGTTTCTTCTAGATGAAAGCTACGCATTGATTAGTCGACATAAAGGTCATCTCGACGTGACCCTCCATTGAGAAAGTAGAGATCCTGTACGACAATGCTCTACAGGATATCTGTTTACGGAGATTGCTTCATGATATTTCTGCGAATGCAGACAAAATTGGAAAGCTTGTTTTCGAATGTAATTGATAGAATTTACCAGCTAACTCAAAACTACTTGACCACTTCTCAGCAAAATACTTATCTGCTAAAACATTCTAAACATGATCTTATTGTGAGTATTGTAGGAATCACAAGTTCTCAGTTTGTTCTCACAACTGCATGAATGTTGTTTCAAAGTAATCAATCCAAATACCAACGGAATTTTGATAAAAGAAGAGTGTATCTTACATTATTTACAAATAATGAACAGAACTCACATAAAAACTGAAGTGACTTGAATTATGAACGTAGATTTCACTTTGATCACAAAAATACTTATGTATCTTATATCATGACAAATAAACAGATGCACAAGCAACAGTATGAACATAGACTATGTTATAACACCACAGTAGACAAGCCGTTTTATCAAACTGAAAAAACTCAGAATTCCGGAAACCTCGGAAAACCAAACTTTTGTTCAGTCCAAAGGGTGTTCAAGTTTCTGAAGTTCTACTATATTCCGATGATTAACTACCGGGTTGTGGTGCTTAAAGATGAGTTTCTCCATAGATGTCTATTGTTTTTTCTTATAATTTGGTCATTAACTTACTTATTTTGTGTTTGAACTATTACTGTAATAGCTAGTAATGGATAGATACTTCTTTGCCTTCTATCTATTACAGGATCTGCTTTGATTATATTTTTGTATTTATATGATATTTTTGTCTTATCGTTTATATGTATATATTATTATATATTATGCTCTTCAGTAATTGGAGGAAATAAAAGTATATTATATTACACACAATATACATCATGTTGATAGTATCATTTGCAGTGAAAAAATAAATGCGATAAAACCCACGATCTATTTTACTTATCGTGTATATAGAACGTCCGCACAGTGCTAGACATGAATTCAACGAACGACTACTCTTACACAGTACGGTCTGAAAGATCGATTAGTACGGGTTTTAAACAACTACAACAACCGTCATTATCGAGAAAATGGTTTTGGAAAGCACGATTGTTTGGTAAGTTTATGCCTCCATTGATGACAATTGGCAGATCCTATACTAGTTTCCTATGATTTGAAAGATTGTTCTTATTTTCACATGTGATTAATATAACTGAGCTCGATAATGTTTACAAGTACTGAATTCGGCGAGTGACAAAGCGAAATTAACATGCTTAAAAAGGTGGGTGGGGTGTGTTGCTATCAGTACAGTTTGTCTTTATCATTTGTTGTATCTGTTGGTGAGTTCATTTTTCTATTTCAAAGCAGTATTTTTTATTTCAAACGATATATCAACAGTATATCGAACGATTTGTCGAGGGACACGTACATAAAATTCGAAATGGATCAACCCAAAAAGCCTACCAAAATTATCCTGAGTTCTGACTGCATCTGTTTAGTGTTTTTTCGCCGAACTATGAATTTCCAGTTTATTTACGTTATTCATGAATGCGCAGACCCGATCACATGTTATTTGGGCAACTGGGGAGAGTAGTCCTAAATATAAGACCCTACGTAACTTTTTTTATCATTTTGACATTTCTCTGTTACTTAGGGTCTTAACGGATAGCTTCAAAAACGCATAGCAAAAATTTTAGTGTACAGACATCGAATCAGGTCTGAACGTTCTACTCGTTTTAATTCGAAAAATTTGCAATAAAACGATACACCAATAGAAAGATAAACGAAAAATCACATGATGAGAGTAAAATAATTTCAAATGCTAACCTTAGACAGTCGAAAAATCCATTTAAAATCCTTTATTAACGAGTACTTTCAGTTTGTCACAATAATCGTGCAATAATAGCCAAAGCAATCCGAATTTAAATTTGGTCACGCCATTTGTAAGAAATGATTTTGAACGAATATATTAGGTACAGTATAAAAGCCAGTATCCGGACCGTTCCGTGCATACTTGTGACTGTTGACAGTAAGAACGACTACTCTTGAGAGATTAAAATTCGTTTAAGTAAACTGTAAGCGATTCGAAACTTTATTTACCGACACGAATTCAGTTCAAAATGGAGGCAAGCGGCGACAATCCTGGATAGCAGGAAAAGTAATTGGTGTTTTCATATGGGAAAAAACTGATTTTTATCTTTTGCTTTATGGAAAGAATAAAAGTAAACTTTTATCTATCGATTGGTGCTAATTTGACCCACATTCATTTACTTTTTGAAAAAAATATTTTGCTATGCGTTTTTGAAGCAATCCGTTAAGACCCTGCATAACAGAAGAACGTCCCTATGATAAAATAGTTATGAAGGGTCTTATATTTAGGACTACTGGGGAGAGTAATTGTCGAAATATATTAATGTTTTTGAAATTAAAATGAGATAAGTAATTTATTTATAAATTATGTCTCAATACATTGATTTTTGCGTATTTTCACTAATACAAAAATACAACGAAATCTGATAACTCAATGCCGAACTTCCGATTTTCAAGGGGAGTTACTTTTATGTAAAAAATTGAGTCCTGAACGGAGGGAAATAATGTTTATTTTGTTTGTTGCACAGATTATTATTTGATTAATTGATCAATAGGTTAATCGATTTCATATTTTGTTTTATTCATTCATACATACAGATTTTTTCTTACATCATCGAAAACCGATGCCATGGGGATATGCTTCCTCAAAAGAAACATTTAGGGCTAATCACAAAAAAAAGAAGACTTGCTTACAAAACTCTAGTTAGATCACAACTGGAACATGTCTCTGAAGTCTTGTCACTTAAAAATAGGACCATCATCGGAAATTACAATATTGATGTATCACCGATTCTTGACAGACGATCCAATACCTATTCACTGTTTTTAATATTGATACTATCTAGCATTTTATACAGCTAAAAAATAGTGAAGGTGACGTTGTATTTGTATATTTTTATCTGAATAGATAAAATGGGCTGTCACGAATACAACTTGTTTTATGTCTGAAACAACTTTAAACATCATGCATAACATCATTTGGGCATTATATAGTATATATGTACTGGCGATCTTGCAGCTTCTATTACACTCTCTGTCTGACTCGATATATCACCTATACTTGCCTTTCGATATATTGATACAAAATTTTTATCAATGACAGTTCTACTTGAAAAGCCACAACAAAAACATTTGTTGGTCAATTAGAGGAAATCCAATGCAGGCCAGCATGTGGGATAAAAAATGAAGATAAACAAGACTATTGTTACAACTGACTACTATGCTTTAAGCATATTGTACGATTTTATTAAACTGTCCAATTGTATAATTACACGGTAATTGCACACTGTATATATTAATTTCCGTGCTCTATTTATAGAATTTTGCAGTAAAAATGCAATGGGATATGTTAATTTAGTGTCAATATTTCACATGACTGAATAGTCGTGCGGTTCAAGTAGAAGGCTACAGAACTTCTACTTTCGAAATGCCAGGTGCTAGTTAGAATCTAAAGATGCCATTTTTTTTCTTGGCATTGTTAGCAGGTTTTTATTTTCTGAAAAGTTTGTTTTATTATACCCCCGCTTCGAAGAAGAGGGGGGTATACTGTTTTACCCTTGTCCGTGCGTCCGTCCGTCCGTTACAAAAAATTTCCGTCGCAGTTTTCTCAGCAACTATAACATGCAGCAGCCTAATACTTTGCATATTGCTTCATCCCATAGTCCCATGTGGTGTAAAGCGATTTCATGCTCCTTGCTCATCTACTTCCTGTTTGTCGCATATTTTTAGATTTTTGCGGGGGTATCACTAGTGAGCATTAGCTCACAGATTTACTTGTTTTATTCAGTATCTTTTGGAAATAGAAATAAAACACTATAAAACTAATGATTTAAAAAATAATTCAGTTTCACGGACAGTGTCAGTTCCGCTACTGTCATCGTCACTTGAAGGGGAATCGACAAAAATTTTAATTTATTAAAATAAACTTTGAAATTTTTTTTGTGTTTTGCGCAATCCGACAAAGATAAAGGCGAGAAAAAAATATAAAAAGACGTTTCTATCGGAATTCGAACCCACGACAAAAAGGTTTGCACACTGACCGTTTTTACCACTGGGCCACACAAACTAAGATAATCATTACAAATCAAATATAATTTACTGTGATATGAGCTCTATGTGAACTACCGACGATATCCGAGCATTAAATATACTGTGTTATGTGACGTTTTAATTTATGCAATCGGACAGTTCAATATAATCATACAATAGTAGTCAGTCCTGAGTTGTAATAATAGTCTTGTACAATAATGGTGTCAATCTAGACTAGACTTAGGGAGAAGACAAAATGTACTCAAAATAAATACTGACGATCATTCACTCAAAATGCTAGTAATTTACTAATTTATGTTGATGTTAACTAAGCTAATTATTATATTTATATTTCATTTACAGTGTGGATAACAGTGATTATATGAGAAATGGAGATTTCGTTCCATCAAGACTTCAAGCCCAGCAAGATGCTGTAAATCTTGTATGTCATTCTAAAACAAGATCTAATCCTGAAAACAATGTAGGGCTTATTGTAATGTCAAAGTAAGTTATTGATTCATGTAACAAAATGATTTACATTTGAATTTTATATTCAATGATTCTTCATCATCATCAGCCTCATTTAAATTAGTCTTAAAGTTAAAAAGTAACTGTAAAGTTAAAGTGCGGTTTAAGTCTGCTTTCATATACATGTTCCGCCGACTTTACAATCTTGTACGATAACTCCTGATTACTAAAATCACCCTCAGGCAGGCCATCCGTCACAGTACCCATTTACACCTGGGTGAAGTGGAACAATTGTAGGTTACTTTCTTGCTCAAGGAAATTAGCAGTTCTCCTAGTGGGGATCGAACCCGGGACCTCTCGATCCTTAAGCGCGCGTCCTACCACTAGACCACTGCTCCTACAACTGTAAAGCCAAAGAAATGTCATTTGTTTAGGACAAACAGTGGAACCAAGACTTTCTTGTTGTAAAATTCTTGATTTTTTTCCACAAAAAAAATTTAGCAATTTACCAAAGTCAAAACTTAGTGATAAATCACAATTGGCTCCGTTAAAAAAACATGGAGCCTGTCCTATCTATTTTTTCAGACCATTTACCCCATTTTCCCAATACACAGGGTTTTTTTTAGTCTAAATTGAGACTTCACTTACATTCTGATATAAGTGACTTATTTATTATACTGGTAAAATTTTCTCAGACATGTATTATGTATGACTGCTGGTGTAATCATGGCCACATTTGAAAAAAATGAAATTTTCAGGTTTTGGGTATTTTGTTTTATCACTTGTGTTAATTATTATATTTCTCATGTTTCATTACATTTCAGTGTTGAAGTTCTGACCACTTTGACATCTGATGTAGGTCGTATTCTAAGCAAGTTACATCAAGTTCAACCTAAAGGTCTTATAAGATTCTGTACCGCTGTCAAAGTTGCCCATGTATGTATTTATACCAAAATTGTTATACATGTATTAATTAGTAATGGTCTTAAACTGTTTATTATTTCATCCTGTAATCAAGCATGATTATTTTAGCATTTTGAAAGTGCCTTCTAGATCCAGTGTTTATTTTCGGACAGTTTCATAGCCGTTTATGGGCTATATTCCAAATCTAAAATCATATCTTTTTTTCCTGATTTCAAATCAAAATTCCCAATTTAACTTAAAATGTGTTTCACCTTAAAATTATATGTCCCAATAATCTTTCTTTTTAATTAGCTAACTTACTTAATGAAGAATGAAACAAAAAACCTTGTTAAATCTGATATTGTTATTAAATTTGCTTGACATTTTATCCCAATTTAAACCAAAATGCCGATAAAATTCCCAATTCTAGGGGTATGGGTCATAATCCCAAATTTGTTGAGAAAAACATTGAGATCCCAGAATTCAGTTGTTACTACTACTAGTTTCACTGAACTTATTAGCCTGTTTTAATTATTAAATTTAATTAATACATTTAGTTGTATTAAACTTATTGCAAATTTTATGGAAACAATATTAGCATTAATTACAGTATACATACATGTATATGTAGGTGCAAGTCTACAGTTAATTATGTGTTTCTACATTATATGAATATAAATAAGCAAAAGGACTGAACCACAACTTAAAGTCCTAAACTAAATAAACAGAGCATGTTTCTCCATAACAATTCAATGCTTACTTCAAATTTTCTCCATTTTGAAAAGAAATTGTCCACTGTATGTGTAGAAGCATAAACAAGTTCTTGTTAACTACAGTCAATTCTCATCTGGACTTTGTTGAGACCGTTTTTTGAGAAATAGGCAAGATACTAATTAGGGACTTTAGTCAGTTACCTTTCCCTGATAAAATCTGAAGCAATCCAATTGGTAATTAGGTCCTTACAATTGGAATCCTCGGATTTTAATTTTTATCATTGAATTCCTATTTAAGGATAACAAAATATTTCATCTAATATCTTTCTTGTGAATGAAGATATATACAGAAGCAGTGTTTATTTTCACTCTTAGGGGAAAGGTGGTGGGGCCCTTTTTGAGGGGAAAATAGCGACAAAAACGAAATTAGGGGAATTTTTTTATACAATACTTGAGATAACATTGGTCCTCTAACAGAGTAACATTTCTGTCTACCTATATAAAATTCCAACTATTGAACCCATATTTTCATTTGTGATTTCTCTGTAATGCTTGAGGAATGAGCAAAAATGCATTAAAAAAGTACAAAAGTTTTAGGACACTCTGACAGGGGAATTTTTTACCTGGGAAGGGGAAAAATATATACTTTTTGGAGAGGGGAATGGGGCCCAATTTTGGCCCCAAAATGGTCTGAAAAAAAACACTGAGAAGTGATGCAATTTAGATAGTTCTTTACTCTAAAAATACTTAGCTTGAATTTCAAACAAATTAAATGAATTATAAAAAAGTTATTAAAGATTAACTTTGGCAAATTGACATTGAAAAGTAAGGGTAAAATCCGAGTAATCCAACTAATTGGACCTACATATTTGAAGAGTATACAAGGGGAAATAACTGACTAAGTCCCTTATTGGTCTGGTGAAACAGTTATTTGTGTATCTGTTCTTTTGATAATTTGTTGCCCGTCAACTATATTGTATCGCATATTTTAAGACTGGGTGTGTGTTTATTTGTTTGTGACATAATTGAGAATCATACAACTCAAGCAACTTGAATATCGGTTTCTAATTGAAGTATAGTAATCTATCAATGCTTAATGACACATCACGAAAAAGCACTACCGGTACGTAAAATTGAGAAGTAGCAGATATTTATCAAATTGTTAACAACTTTTTATACAGCTGGCATTTTTCTGAAAGGAGTGGAGTGATTAATTTTAGTAAATAAGAGTATGCTTTGAAATTTGATTAAAACATTTCAATCAACTGAAATAACAAAATTAATTTTAAATGAATTTAAGAATACAAGACATTGTTGCATTTTTAGCTCGACTTTACGAAGTAATGTAGAGCTCTCCTACTCGCCCCAGCGTCCGCGTCCGCGTCCACACTTCTGATTAAAGTTTTTGTGCAGTAAAATACTTTCTTCTATATCTTTGTTATTTCTTAAGATATTAACTTCAAACTTTAAATATATGTTCCTTACTATCAACCACATCTCATGTGACAAGGTCCATAACTCCAAACACATTTTTTCAAGAATTATCTCCCCTTGAACTGATTGAAGTTTTTGTGCACAGATTAAAGTTTTTGTGCAGTAAAATACTTTCTTCTGTATCTTTGTTATTTCTTAAGATATTAACTTCAAACTTTAAATATATGTTACTTTCTATCAACCACATCTCATGTGACATGGTCTGTAACTCCGAATGCATTTTTTTCAGAATTATCTCCCCTTGAACTTAGAGTTTTCTTTAAAAAATGTTTGTTTTTACTGCAACTGTTTTATTTCTTTAGGTATTGATTTCAAACTTTAAATTTATGTTCCTTATTATCAACCACATCTCATGTGACAAGGTTCATAACTCCGTATACATTATTTTCAAAGTTATTCCCCTTGAACTTATAGTTTTCTTTAATAAATATTTGTTTTTACTGCAACTGTTTTATTTCTTTAGGTATTGACTTTAAATATATGTTCCTTATCATCAACCACATCTCATGTGACAAGGTTGATAACTCCAAATATTTTTTTTTTCAGAATTATCTCCCCTTGAAATTAGAGTTTTCTTTAAAAAATGTTTGTTTTTACTGCAACTGTTTTATTTCTTCAGGTATTGACTTCAAACTTTAGATATAAGTTCCTTATTATCAACCACATCTCATGTGACAAGATTCATAACTCCTTATACATTTTTTCAGAGTTATCCCCCTTGAAATTATAGTTTTCTATTTTATTTTTTTTTCTTTGAATTTGTTATGGTTATATTTTCAAATTTTAAAATATGTTTGTTCCTTATCATCAACCACATCTCCTGTGACAAACACTTACTAAGTCGAGCATGCTGTCTCCTCTGACAGCTCTTGTTATTTCTTTAAAATCTAGGGATGTCAGTCTTAATCAAGATAATGTGAATGGACTGTAGTATCAATGAAAGTTCTGTTTAATGAGTTCTTTTTATAGGAATAAAAATTGAGTAATTAATTGAAAGAATGTTAATGAATGGCATGGACAAACTGAAAGATAGAATTGAATTGTTGTTTTTTGATATTTTTCAGCTTGCATTAAAACATAGACAAGGTAAAAATCATCGTATGAGAATTGTTGTGTTTGTTGGTAGCCCTGTTGAAGATGAAGTGAAAGATGTAAGTTCTTTATTATTTGGCTTAAATGCCATAGCAACTCATTGTATAGGTCATGTACTTGAAGTCTGTCTACTAATTCACTTTTTCTGGAAAGGCTTTATTTCTAGATTTAGCTGTTAACCAGTTACTAGGCGCATTCTTTTGTCAGTGGCTGACAACTGCCATGCTTAATTAGAATGAATGGTAGAAATTATTTTATTACCAAACTCCAAGAAAGTATAACTTGTTGTGAATGGAACACACAGCCACTTTATCTTGTTCATCTTGTCACAAAATCTCATGACAAAAAGCTATCATGGGGCCCACATACTGCCCAAAAATATAAATTACAATTGCCCTGGTTATATCCATATTTATTTTAATTTTTTGATAACATGCTGCCCTTGGCCCCTTGTTTTAAGAAACTAGTTTGAAATATCCAACTAGAGATAATTTTTTTTAATGGATTTCGGATGGGATCCTAATCAACACAGAGAAATATTCAATTTATCAGTCTAGCCTCAGGACTACGAGACCTCAACAAAACCTTATGTAATGCTTGTAAGTTTACTCTAGAATGAAACCTTAGCGACAACATGCCATTTCTTTTTACACTAGATGTTATAAATGATATTAAATCCTATTTTAGATTGTAAAACTTGCTAAGAAATTGAAGAAAGAAAAAGTTAGTTGTGATATAATCAACTTTGGAGAAGAGGTATGTATGACTTTGTTATCTAATGCCTCAGTCCCATAAAATCGTGGCTTGTTGCGGACCCATACGTGCAGACAGTCGTAGGCCATGGGCAGCCTTGCGTATAAAAGTGACGGTATGCACATGGCACATACCACACCCGAAAGGGGTCGTTCCTGGAAGATATGCAAGTTTTATCTATAATCGGCCACTATTTTGTTCACGATTTGACTTTGAAACTGATACATGTATCCTGGGCTCATCTCGAGAACCCTGGTAAAAACGTAACAGTTCGTACGAGTACGCAACAGTTTGTAGGAGTCCTTAAGCAGTTTGATCGCACGGCACCCGTACGGTGCCCTCATGGCTATTTTTATGTTTATGGGACTGTAGCTTAGAGTAGTTTTCAATTTGATACTAGTTGTGGCCACTGTACATTAATTTATAAAATATACAAATAACTATTCATTTCTATATTTTGGCCAAAGCCTTTATCTAGAAATCTTTTACACAAACTTTAAAGTTGTTAATTTCTCTTTGGACTAAAATTAGATCTATATAATGCACATTGAAAAACAGTGTTTAAGCTCAGTCTATAAATCTGGGGTTTAAAAAGAGGTTTACATTAATTAGCAACTTGAATAGTTGAGGGTGCTGTCTGTAGGCTATTCTTGTTACCAAACATTATCTCTTTCAATTGCTATTTTTCATTTTAGTCATTTAATTGCTTAAGTAATATTTTTGGTAACATGAATTGAAAAGATGTCTGTCAGAGGGGTTTATAACTGCCGACTTCAGGAATTGTGTGAACACTAATTAGGGATTAAACGATGATCGTTTATAATCGATAATCGATCATTTTATTAGAAGTGGGAGACAATCGATTATGAAGTTTGATAATCGATTATGACTAATGTCGGTTATTCATTTTTATTGACAATAATACATTCTAGTTTTAATTAATTGATATTACTAAAGAAAAAGTATTTTATGGGAATAAAACACTTCTTAATTAAAACATGATGGGTACATGTTACTACTACTTTATTATTGTAAATCATTGAAATATCCATGTTGATATTCTTGGTCAGTGACATGGAATTCACCATTATTGGACAATATATAGCCCCTTTTCCATACTGTATGGGTGCTGAAAATGTCTGAAAATTGATTTTATCATTCAACGTAAACAACCACTATTCCACTATTTATTTTTAAGCGTGATTTAATATTCTAATATATGAAACAAAATCACTTAAGACTTAAGTTAAGTCCATTGTAACATATTGTCATATATTTTCGGAAATCCTGAAAGAAAAACCGCGATAAAAATGTTTCGATTATATAATCGATTATTGATCGAAAAGGGTTGTCCGATTATTTCCGATGATCGATTATGATTTTTTTTCAATTATGAAACCCTAACTCTAATGTTAGTTTTATTGTTTTCAGAGTATAAACACTGAGAAATTGACAGAATTTATTAATACGATCAATGGTCAAGATGGAACTGGGTAAGTTGTTAGTATGTTCTTTAGATATATCTTGATACAGTAATCCGACAAATATAGCACACACTTGTCTTTAAAATGCATATTATAAAAAAAACTTATACTTTCATTTAAATGTGTATCTATATGGGTTTCAATCCCACCTAGGGAGGTTATACCCTTCCATGAAAATTTGACAATAATGTTAATTTTCCTCCATTAATAAGGTATATGGAGAAGTTTTTGGCCTTGTGGACATGTAGGTGAGTACTGATTATAGACAAGAGTTCAGGAAAGCTAGGTTATGTGCGCTGGATGCTGTAAAAATAACCTTAAAAAATTGTGTTGACACAGCGTTAAACCCAGTATAAATTAAATGTATATCAGCTATTGTCATCTATTAAATTACTGGTTATAAAACAATTTGTTGAAATTGTCAAAAAAGTCAAGTACACATTTAACCTGAGAGACTGGGACAATAAATACTATCCAAAAAAATGTCATTCAGTTATTAATGGTGTAGTGAATCAATCTGATTAAAACCCGATCTAAAATTTTCCGCTCGCCTACTCGCTAATTTAGGTCTGGCCTTTTCCAAACGAAGGTCACGTTCAGGTGACCTTTTCTCATAATAATATTCATGACAAAATTGTTCTGATACGTAACTTGTTTACATCGTCTACGTCACGCAATTTGAACTGAGCCTTCCAATTGCAAACTGCGAGTGATACCGCTGTTAAATTAGCTTGCAAAACTTGGTCTAAAAATAGAAATTACGAAATCAAAATGTTATTAATAGTGTTTTGTCTTGATGAAAGCTACGCATTGATTGGTCGACACAAAGTTCATCTCTACAATGCCCTACAGGATATCTGTTTATGGAGATTGGTAGTGAATAAACCTTGTTTTTGAAATATATTTGTTATATGTTCAAACTATATACTTCAAAATTTATGACAGTGACCAAATAATTTGCTGTTTTCTTTACAGATCACATCTAGTTACAGTCCCACCTGGTCCATTATTGTCTGAAGCCTTGGTGAATTCACCAGTTATTGTTGGTGAAGATGGGGCTGGTGTTGCTATGCAAGCAACAGGTTTTGAGTTTGGTGTTGATCCTAATGAAGATCCTGAGTTAGCTCTGGCATTACGTGTATCTATGGAGGAACAGAGAGCAAGACAAGAGGAAGAAGCAAGGAAAGTACAGACCGAGTCAGCTGAAGCTGCTGGTAAAGGAACTACTGAGGCATCTAATGATGAGGCTATGTTAGAACAGGCTATATCAATGTCAATGGGTGGAGGTGTAGAAGAACAACAGAAAACACCAAGTGTTCCTGACTTTGCTAGTATGTCTGAGGAAGATCAAATTGCCTATGCTCTACAGATGTCAATGCAAAATTCTGGTTAGTGAAATTTGTTAGCTCACCTGGTCAAAGTCATCGTCGGCAACCTCAGTACTTTCTTCCATTACGCTCCATACATACCGTTGGCAATTTGACTGGCAAAATCTCGTTTTCATGAATATGAATTAGGCAGGGAAGACCAATCTTCTTTCAATGAAATTGCATGTTACAATTAAATACTCTTCAATAACAATAAAGGCATACTGGGGTTCTATTATTTCAAATAAAAACCTACACACATGTTTATTTTCTCAAAACAGTTGCGTAATTTCATTGGCTTTTTTTACCTAGTGGTTTCCTTGTGGAACCAATGAAATTGCCTCGTCGATTATTCGTGATTACGAGATATTCCTTACCAATTGGCCAATGATATGTAACGTAGCATAGCAGAGTAATGTATGGTGGTATAACTGACGATGGGTCAAAGTGGCCCTGTCCCAGAGTCCTTTATGTGTAAAAATATGAAATCTTGGAAAAACTTCTTTCACCATTGTTATTATTATGACCCTTTCTCTACTCCTTAAAAATTTAGATTATTTTTTAAAAGTATGTTCCAGTTAAGAAAGTATTCCTTGTGTTCCAAAGCCAAGGTTTTTGCTGGTTGATGTCTTTCTACTGACTGTAATCACCTGAACTTCATCTAACTAACTGTGTGAATACATGATTAGAATATTAGCTGTCAGGTTTACTCTGCTGATTTTCATAACCAGACCAATCTAATTTTCGTTTGGCCAATGTACAGTGAATCAACAAATTTACTACAGAGTTGTTCCCCTTGAATTTGGAAATTGGCATATTTCATAACTGTAAAGTTGGCCATAATGACTAATTTGGCTAATGCAGTATTGTAATTTTTATAAGATTTAAGTCCTATATGAGAGGAAAAATGTTCCTGCGTTATGACCATTCAGCTATTAAGAGTAAGATCATCAACTTTGATAGTCCCTGGTAGTGAAACTTTACCATACATTTTTACCCTTTGATTTATATGATATTTAATTTTTAGCTGATAATTCAAGCAGTAATACACCAGCACCTATGGATACTGATGATATTGATCCTAGTAAATCTGAGGCTGGTAGTAAAGTAAGTTAAATTCTGATTTTAATGATTTATATATAGCTGTACCTAGGGCTGTCACGATATACTGGTATGTGGTACGTATCGCGATACAATGCTTGCGTATTGCTATATATCGCAATACACTTCTGGCATATCGTGACAGCCCTAACTGTACCAATTGATCGTAAAATCTGTATAGGACATTTCATGGTTTTTGACATGGGTGAAAGTTTACATAACTGGTCTTGAATTTTAGGCTTCTTGGACCTGCGAAAGTTTTTTTTTTAAATAGTTCCTGTCCATATCAAATTTACCTTCATCTCGACTGTTTGAAATTCTTTGTAGTAGTGCTATATAATGTATCTAAAGTCTGTTAGTGGTGTGTTAGTCAATAAATTTTTAGCCGGATTTTTCAACAAAAAAAATCAGCTTATAGATTGGCGAAACCCGGTCCGACGTCTGGTGTTGTAAACAAGTGTAATAAAGTTTTTTATATACCATATATTTCTTCCATTGATTGTCAGATCTTTATGAAACTTCATACAATGATAACATACCATGTGATGAACAGAATAAGAAAGTTACCACAACTCTACCTGGCCTAATTATGGATTATTTCCCTTAGTAATATTTGCATTGCAAGTTTTCAATATGTTGGATAACTCTGCCATTTAGGGTCAGATCTTTAAAATCCGGCTTTAATGTGGTTTCCCCCATTATATATTTCTTATTGTAATATATTACAGGCTGATGAGGACTACTCAGAACTTACCCAAGACCAAGAATTTTTACAACAAGTTTTAGAGAATCTACCTGGTGTTGATCCTAATAGTGAAGCTATACGAAATGCCATGAGTTCTTTAACTAAAGATACTGCTAAAAAAGATGATAAAACTGATTCTGATAAAAAATAAACAAAACTTTTTAATGTTGTAACATTTATTATTGTAAGAATACATGAGACTATGAGCAAGTTCTACAAGGCAATCGCTAGCTAGCGCTTCGTCCCCTGGTTCCCTCGATTTGGTGTCACATAGTAAATAGTTTTGGTGCAAGAAAGGTACCAGAGGACAAAGCGCTATCTAGCGATTTCCTTGCAGAACGTGCCCTATGATGTAAGGACTTTAATCTGATTGAAGCACTTGATTTATCACAATGTAGTTTCTGAATATAGTCTGTGGACCATGGACTGAGTCCATCAAAATCACCATCAGTCCTGTGAATTTTAGACTGTCCACAAACTTTACAGCTACCATTTTTCATTTTCAATAAAAAAAATGAATGTATTGTTATATTATTTATATAATTCAAGTTTATATTGCACTAAATCAGTAAAATGGACTGCATTTTTTACTATATCACTGATATCTTTTTAGGTCCAGTAACTTTTCAGTTCAGTAAAAAATCCATTTTGCTAGACTCAACGATCAGTGCTAATGAAAATTTGTCTTGAAGACTGATTTGGCTAGATCTTCAAACCACCAAATTTTAATCTCATTCTTGGACTATTATTATTACTGATATTATAACCATCATGTGCTAGTGTGTTGTTATACCTAATCAAACGTCGCCTTGATCCAGTCCATTTAAATGACTCATAACTAATGCGATGTGTGTGCATGTTCATTCACAAAAGTGGTTGACACAGGAGATCAATAATAGCGATTCAAGTAAACTGATCAGTACAGTCTTACAAAAGGGAGCAAGAAGTTAGATATTGATGCTGGAAGTCCATTTTTTATTTGTCTAACATGTCCATATTCTATTATAGGGCTAAATAATAGGGGAATGGGTGTGAAGTCTTGGAAAGGCAAATAGTCACATCTCTTAAATTAGAAGGATTTAATCGAGTTGGATACCTTAATTTTTTTACGAAACAAAATTTTGGCTTTTGGCTGGTTCTTAAGTATTAGGTGTTTTTATGATAATTGGAGCATAATTCGGTGTTTTGTAATGCCACGGGCACCTTTGGTCGAACCCTGAATATGCCACCATTTGTAATAGATTGTATTCAGATATACTCATTAGAGGAAAGATTAAGTGCTTTATACAGATTATTGTATGGATAGGTTATCTCAATCATTTTATCAGCTTCTCATTTTGTATATCATTATTAAAATTTTACATAGGTTTGTAATTCATGTTTTTATTATCTGAATTATTTTGCCTGGAGAAATACTTATTAGTTATTTTTTGGCTATTGGAATCTGGATCAAAGATATATCTATTTTGTTGTATTTTTGCTTGCAATTTAAAAGGTCAAGGTATGCACTCTCCGGACATGCTCTTGTGTTCATTTATCTCCTTAAGTTTATGGCTTTATCATTCATCAAATGTCTTGTTTGAAGAAATACTTACAGACATTGTAGATTGAATAGTTTTAATTTAAAAAAGAATGGTTTATTTACATATGGGTTATAGATAAGCTAATTATCACTGTGTTTGAAATAATGGTCATTTATAAATTATGTTAAGGTACAATACCCTTAGTACTCTTGTGTGACTTAATGTTTGACAAAAATTGAACATTTCTGTGTTTGCTATGTAAATCAATGGTGTACCAAACCTTTCAGATTTCAATGTCAGTTGTAGCATAATTATACTGCATTACTTATCATAAGAAAGGTACTTGGGACTTTACACCTTAAGTTTATATTTAATTAAAACTTATAAGTGTTTATGTACAATTTAAAATACTGACCTACCTATCTTGATATGAATACTGTGTATAAATTGTCTGTGTTTATATGATAACATACTAAATTAAAATTCTGTTTATTTGACTTAGGTTTTTTATTGACACCCTTTTAGCCTGTGTTTTGCAGGACCAACATTTGCTCCAATTTTGAAAACACTTGTAGTAATAATTCAGAATATCAATTGCACTGGAAACAAAACATCCTTTTTACAAGATGCCAATAAGTTGTAAATGTTTCAGACAATTTCTTCTATGTGGCCATTTCCATATTTTTAAATCCACAGCAAATACTGCTTTTATTTGGTCAATCATATTGTCTAACAATACGCTGACTACTGTAATTTTTGTAATTATACTCGTCTAAACATCTTTGAAATTTGATGACAGACCAAGTTTTTCAACAACAAGTTCTTTTAGACCTTGTAGGTTTGTACTTGTCAATTGTGTCTCTCAAAAGATCAGCTTTTAATTGCAAAATTAGCAAAACAGTACTTTTAAACAAAACGGTATCATTGAGGTAACTTTATTAATGCAGATATGCAATGATAACAGTTGTATGGACCCTAACACATCTAACTCTTGTGACACAGACATGGAAACAAAAGACACAGGCTACCTTGACTTAGTAACACGAAGATCAAAGGTCACATGACACTATGATTAATTTAAACCATTATAAAACACCAGTCGACCCAAGATTCTAGTGTAGTTAGTAGTGCGCCTGGATTTAGAATCCAGTTTCCTGAAGTAAGGGTTCGAATCCCAGCCCGGGCGGTGTTACTTTTTCATGAAAACTTCGATTTTAATGTCCGTTTTCCTATTGAGAAGTTTTGAAAGGGTAGGTGAGAGCTGGTTAAAGACAAGGGTCCCTGAAACTATGATAGATTTGCTGGCTGTCGTTAAATGACCTAAGTTGCGTTGACACGAATTTTAATCCAGTATAAAAAAATAGAAATAATCATACTCCTCACCTAGTTAAATGAACTCTCACCTAAAGATAGATAAAAGTTGATTATATAGTACTTGTACATATTCAGGTAGTTCAATGTTCACATGTACTATTTATTATAAATGTTATATATCAAAATGGTACACGTATGTTTAAAGCACCATCTTATTCACCATTTTAGTGGGCAAGTCCTTTGTCTTAAGTACAAACAACCCTCATGACCTATTAAACACCCTGTATATATATACACACACACATATGTAATGTATTATATGATATATCGGTTGCAACACTGATACAAACATGGGCGGACTTTCAATGATATTATTGAATTTAGTTTTTCTTGCCATAATCCAAAGTGTGACATCTGAAGGACAAGAATGTTCTCGGTTCCACTATGAAGAGCAGACATTGTATAAAATGGTAAAAATGGAAGCACGGCTTGAAGAATTAGAAGAACAAATGGAAGCTGGGATAGAAGACTTAGAGAAAGAAGTCGCTGAACTCAAATTGCTTAGAGGTAACGATTAATATAACTAATATGAATATTTAAAAGAGTGAAAGATTTATTTATCATTTGAAAAAAAGACGTTATTATCACAATTCTAGCGTTGCCCGCAAGACTGTAGTAAGTACAATGCATTAAAGAGCGAGTTGCCGTCTTGCTGGCAATCCTCGAATTCTACTTTTGGCTATGTTTTAGTTCTATTCCTGATAAAATGCCATCCAGTTGCATATCCTCGGCGATGCTCATTAATTATTTTGATTGTTTTCACGTTCCGAAATTGCATTAAATCTTATTGAGCTTATACTAAAGAAAAAATATATTTCTGATGATGCATTATTCAGCTCTATACTGATTTGATTGGATACAAAATCATTTCAAACGGCTAAAATGGGAATTATATTAAGCAGGTTACACAAAATGTGAACTCTGGTTTTATCAGCCCTTAACCTCTTGATAAATGCTTATCATTATCGCTTCGGTATAAAATTACAAGTCGTATTCTAGGTCATGCGTGTTTTTGTACTTTAAATATTGGATTTGTCAACTGAATATGTGAACAAGTATTAGCATTTCCAAAAATTCTTGAAATCGCCGTTTAGCCGTGTATTCTCCTTAGAGTAAAAACATTTAAGCAATATGCGTCAGAGTATTAAACCGTCCAAAGTCTATTTTTAGAATACAAGAATAAGCGTGCCCTGGTAAAGATATGTAAAACCATTGAGTCTTTTATAGATTACCAGGAATTAGCGCCCTGGTTTGCATTTTTTAACAAATGCGAGTTTTAACCCTTTACCTAATACTGTCCCCTTTTGTCCCCTGTATGTGATTCTAATACTGTCCCCTGTATGTGATTCTAATACTGTCCCCTTTTGTCCCCTCTAAACTTTATGCTATCAAAAAACATATTTCCACTAAGTAATGAAAACATTTTTTTACAGAATATTGTAGATAAATCACTTACCTAATGAATGCTTAGAAAAAATAGTATGTTATATTTTGACTTTAATCACAAATTTGATTTAAAACATACAGGTATACATCCAGATGTCACACTCACTGTTTGTACAGTCCGACTGGTTAAATTATTGTTTAATCCTTGGTATTGTTAACAATTAAATCACTTTTTTTAAATAATAACTTTTTAGAGATAAAATATCATCTTCTAATGAACTTTAATTTCAAGAAAAAGTTTTTAATAATGCAAAAATGATGATTTTGACAACAAAAATGTTTATTCAGAGAAATAACAAAAAATCTCCATATCTGTTTAAAAATGTTTAGTTTTTTTAAGTTCCAGACAGAAGTTAAATATACGAATCAGTCATAATATCATCATCAAAGGGATTAACATTGATTAATTAGTGATAAGAGGTCATTATTTCAATTTTTGACAGGTCCCCTTATGTTTTATGATCTATATTGTTCTCACAGCTGCAAAAATGGTCATGTTTGTTAATTGATCTTATCTTTTATATTGGAATGTCAAACTGCTAGTGACACAATTAACACCAATTAACAATGATTATCAACTGCACTTTTGAAATATATTGATCTTAAACATTTTTTTACTAATTTAAATGATATATTTATGTTGCATTTGATATCAATTTAAGTTTTCACATGTATTTTTAGTTTTGTATAATATTTAAACTGTCATATCTTTTACACGGTGTATAAACGAAAACGAAACTGTACGATCGCTGTTGATCGGTATTTTATGATTTTCCTCTATACCCAACCTAAACACTGAAAACTGAAGTAAAATAAGATTAAATTCTGTACGATGTCTGTTGATGTGATGTAAAATGATGTGTACGACGTCTGTTGATGTGCTTGTCCGACTACTGTTGATGCAAATTTTTGATTTGTTACATTCTGTACAATGTCTATTGATATTAATTTATGATAATATACTTGTTTCTTTATCATTTCCGCCACCGAAGTAAACAAGCAGACCATGTTGTGAAGATGTGCATAAAGAATATAACCTCTGGTAGAATTTTAGATAAGGGAGATATTTCACTTTAATTTTGTACAATAACAATTGTAAGCTTGAGAGCAATAGATACGCAAAAATTTTCATACACTGACCACAAAAAAAAGTATACAGTCCATTAAATTTTATTTTTTCTGCATTATATAGTATTTTATTATCTTCACTTTTGCTTTTGTAATTTTATTTTACATAGTGGAAAAACAAGCTTAACATTTATTTATATTTCAATACAATAACAACAAATTCAATCAAAATTACAGGAGAGGTCCACGACGGCAATACAAATAACACTTAAACACAGTTAGAATTTGGTGTAACCCCCTACAACAATCCTGCGTGGCATACCTCTAACCAGCTTCTGGTACTTCTCCACAGTGGTTCTGGACTAGTCCGATTAAAGATTAGCTTCCAGCTCTGTAAGGTTACGTGAGCGATACTGTCGCACAGCTTTTTTTAACTTAAACCACAAGTGTTCAATAGGGTTTAAGTCTGGGCTCTTCGGGGCCAACATATCAGTTCCATGATGTCATTATTCTCTTTCTGTTTATTTGTTCATTCATTCTCCTGCGAACGCAAAACCCACAATCATTCTGGAAGAGAGTGAATCTTGACTCATCTGTACACAGAACATCACTTCAGTCTACCCTGGTCCAGTCAGCATGATTGTTGGCAAATTCCCTCCGTTTTGCACGATGAACAGCTGTCAGGAGTGGTTTCTTCACTGCTCATTCTGCAATAGAAAAAAATGTTTAACTTTGGTCAAATAGGCAAAAAGTGTAATGCACTTGGTTTCAGGTTCAATCTGATAATAATAACCCCAATCAAATTTCCGCTTGCATACTCGCTTATCCTGGACAACAACGCCCTACTGGATATCTGTTTACGAAGATTTTTTAAGGTAAAAAAAACAATTAAAGTGAAAGAAGAAAGAAAATACTACGCAAAACCTCACCTTGTTACTCCCTTTCTTCGGCAAACTTGACAACAAGCTCCCTTTGCTGGAACTTGGCCGCACACTCAACCCTATGTTCAATTGTTAATCACATTATCACTTTTCTTCTTGAAAATAAGTGTCAGGAAAAGTTAATAACTACCAATACCATTATCTTAAGGCATTTCATTCATTTGATGTGAACCAAAGTAAACAAAATTTTAATCCCCCCTCTTAGCAGAATACTGAAAAAAATTCCTTCCAACCTATGAAATTGTGTACCGTAAGGATTTACCCTTTTTTAATTTAATATTCTCCTTTAATGGACAGTTATCTCCCGTCTTAAAATGTAATGTTTCGGCCTTCACATGCAGAAAAACTGATGTTTGGTCATATTTTGTCTGTAAAATTAGTTTTAGACACTGTATACTTTAATTAGGTGGGCACAAACAAAGGGTACGAAAGTACAATTAAGTTAAATATAACCTGTTTTATGAATTATGCATTGCTTAAGATAGTGGTACATGACTAAACTCTTAAAACGCAATAATATCATATTAAATCACACAATTAAATCAAACGAAGTCGTACAATACTTTAAAGCCCGTGTCACATATTCGCCAGTTGGTACTGCGAGTTTCCGCGACGATGGGCGAGTTTAATCTCGTGGCCAAAATGAAAGAGTTGTCACGACATTTGGTTATAAAGAGTCTTGCACGACATCTGCTCGAGTGTTGTACGACACTCACACGAGACGTCCACGATCATCGACGGTCAGCGACGATTTATAGCGATCGACATACGAGCGACATGTACATGATATTCTCTCGACATCTTACGACATTCATACGAGCTACTACGAGTTTCGACGATTTATCCCGATTTAAACACGACATGTTAACGAGTTCATTACGATCTGTGGAGAGAGTAGTGCGACACACATTTTTGATGACACGACATCTTGCGTAGGCTGTATAAATAGCAAACAAAGCGCATGAGCACCAAAAGGTGAAAGACATGCAGGATGATCAGACTGGTGGCATTGGTGGCGCATGTTGATAAAGAAGATGCCGATGATGAACTTGAAATATCAAGATTGATTTAAATTCGTTTAACAAGAGATAGTATTGGCACAGCGCGCCGACAGTGTTGGGTTAGACCATGGATTACAAGAAGGGTTGACTTTGGACATTATGACCGTCTGATGCGTGAGCTTGAAATGGAAGACAAAAAATCGTTTACCAACTTTCTGCGTTTACATCCAGAGATGTTCATCGAAATGAATGTTGACAGATTTCTTCCGAAGTATATTCAACTCGCGATAATGTCGTGTGATTGTCGCAAGGAGGTCGCGCAAAGTCGTGAAGATGTTGCAAAAACTCGCAAAGACTCGCGCACATCTCGCGGTGGTAGATTTCACGGCGAAATGTGACGACATTACTACGACACGAGTACGAGTTTTCACGACATGCATACGACATCCTCTCGACATCTACAGGAGATTAAAAGTTCGGCGATCCACCGCGAGAATTTTAAACGGTTTAAAATTGTCACCGCGACAAACCAAGACGCTGCGACATGTGGAGAGATGCATCGACATCAGTACGAGATCTACACGATACCAGCCGAGTTGCTGCGAGTTACAACTCGCCGCAACTCGCAGTCAAATTTTTTGCCTGTGTGACACGGGCTTTACATAAAATCGTTAGTAGTCTCACACAATCATTTGTCGAAGTCGTACAGTATGTCGGCGAATGCACACGACATAAACGTCAAGTTTACACATAGTAGCATTCAACATTCTGATAAATTATTGATATAATACAATAAATAATTTATTTTATACCAAAAAGTCTTCATACAATATAATGAATGTGATTTGTTTTCTCGAAATCGAGTTTACAAGACTAGCTATGGATGTCAACAAAGCAAAATAGTTCGTGATTTGGAAGTGATTGTTAACGTTTTTTTCTATAAAAGAACGATATGGAATCAGCAAAACTGGTGCAAATAGTTTATCACGAGCTAAGGTTTATTTTGAAAATCTGTCTATGTACCAGAAGATTTGTTGATCCATAAAAACTTATAAATTGTACCATTGTATAAATTCACTACCAATCGCAATCACTGATGTCGTACAGTCGTTTATACACCGTGTTTTATACTAATTGTTGAAAAAATATATAATTTACACTATTAGATGGAAAATTTAATACTCTAAAATATTTGTTCTTACTTAAATTTGATTAAATCACTATTTATTATAGTAAATGCCTGTTAAAGTATATAGGTGTCTAAACAGTAGTCATCATTTAAACTTTCTATGAAGATAAGGTACACTTTATCTCTGACTTGTATGAGAATCTGATAAGGATTTGCTAGACTGCTGTATTAGGTAATATTTTATAATTAGCCATGCATATTTTCTGGTGTTATATTGCAACTTTCTTGAAACTGGTACTAGTATATACATTGATGATGGTATTTTTTGGAAATACAAACAGGTAACCCGTCAAAACATGGCGTCGACGAGTCCATACACGCACCCCTATTTTGACTGTTCGACATTCAAATTTTCATCGTGTGACATCAAATGCATCGATTTAATTGGCTTAAGACAACCGGTGTCGACACAAAAATGCTCAAATCTTGATAATTGTTATTATCGCCGCCTAGGCGTTTTATCGTTTAATAAAGAATATGTACTCGTTTGATACGCTGCTTAAATTACTCATGCTAAAGCCTCGTTATTTAATTCCTACGCACATCAAAACGCGTACCTGTATTTTGTTTTACGATAAAGCACAGAGATCTGTATGTTATTGCTGAAACACGCACATGACAATTTCTATTTTAGAGTTAGACGAGCCTAAAACTTGTGCCGATGAATGGGTGACATTTAAGTCACATTGCTATCTGTTTGGAACCACTGGTATGGACTTCAAATCTGCAGAGGTAAATATAACAATGAGGTTTAACGATATCTCTAGATTTTCGTCCTTCGACTTTTCAAGTTGAGAACTCTCTGAGAATTGTTACTAACGACATATTTTATTTGTATTGTGCGTAAAGTTTGACCCCGACCTGACCTTTATGCAAGAACATTCATTACATTTAATACGAAATTACGAATGTAGTATTAATGTTCGATTACACCGTGGTCGTGAGGATTATAAGCTAAAATTTAACACACACACATACTTCTATAATTTTACAATCGCTTCCGAAGTGTAGAATAGGCGTGGTACTGATTTTCGTCGGGATATGTGTAGATAAATATTACGCAAATGTGAAAGGTCAGATCGGGGTCAATATTAACGCACTATAAATGTAATATGTATTGTATAATATGGAATTCAGTAGACTCAATATACATTCCTTTTATGTTCAATCATGATAATGTTCAGCATGAATAAATCATACCTTATATTTATTACCTTTCCTAGATTTTAAATTAAACAATATCATACTGTCTTTTCGAGGGTTGCCCGCAATACTGTAGTAACTCGCTCATTTACTCAATGCACTTACTACAATCTTGCGGGCAACCCTCGTTTTTACGAGGTATTTCACACAGGTATGGATGAGTTTTCAGTATTATTACTGATTTCAGCATTTTGAAAGTAAATTACTAATTTTTTTGTAAGAATGTTTGTAAAAAGCTCCACTGATGTTGTGCAGAGGATTTGTTCTGTAGATATAGTGCCCCTCTGCAGAGGTTATACTGTATGGCGAAGTCTATGCTGTATATCATGATACATTCCATATTCAAAATATTCAAATAATGGTGTTAATTGATTGGTGGTTTTGGGATCAAACAATGGTTTTCTGATTTGGTGCATTTAAATATTAGAGTTCAAGAAACGCGTAAGCATGTCACAAGTATTATTCTGCAAATTTTGGATAGCTGTGACGCAAAGCCACTCATTAAAACTACTTCAGAGAAGACATCATTCTCGTACCCAGTGGTTAATTAATATTCTTGATCGAGACAGTAGTAACATTTTGAGAATGAACAGACATAAGTGAAAGCAATATTAAAGTTGATCAACGTCCAATAATGAGCGCAGTTACATGTAAAGGTTTAGACTTTACCATTTCACATTAATAAACAATGCATGTGTACTAAATATAAATGTACAGAAGTGTGATTTTTTTTCTTAATGTACTATTATCAATGAAATGGGTTGCCTTGAACTGTGACGTATGTTTGCTGCATTGCATATGTTTGCTTTATCAAATACTCTTTTATCGTACCCACGTGTTAAGTTATAACATTTTCAAATATAATTCCATTTGCAAAGATACCGAATGTCAATAACCAAAGCAAGGGACGCACAAAATTACGGTGGCATAGAGGTGACATGGAGAAATATCTAAAATACCGCTGCTATTACGTGGCCACGCAGTAGCTATAACGTGCACACGCAATAACGTTTACGTGGCCTCGCAATAGCTGTACGTGCGCAGGCAGTAGTTTTTACGTGCGCACGCAATAACGTTTACGTGCGCACGCAATAGCTTTACGTGCGCACGCAGTAGCTATTACGTGCGCACGCAATAACGTTTACGTGCCCACACAATAGCTTTACGTGCGCACGTAATAATTGTCCAATGAAAATGCTCGTTATAGTGGCCGCCAATTTCGACAACTCTCATTGGTCAAATATAACGTGCGCACGTAGTGCCACGTAATCGTCATTGCGTGCGCACGTTAATCTATTGCGTGCGCACGTAAATCTATTACGTGGCCTCGTAAACGTTACTGCGTGCGCACGTAAAGCAATTACCTGGCCACGTAAACGTTATTGCGTGCGCACGTAAAAGCTACTGCGTGGCCACGTAATAGTAGCGGTATTATAAATATTTCTCCATGTCACCTCTATGCCACCGTATAAAATGGACATGATTTATATAACCCAAAAAAAGTTTATCTGCTAATTTTTCAGAACTTTTGCAAGGAAAAGGGGAGTCATTTAGTCAGCATACATAATGTGTTGGAAGGAGACTTTGTACGACGTCACGTAACCAATCTCAAAGGTAACTATTTCAGTTGATTGAATTAGAGTATTTTCTGCACCAAGTCTCACTCAACGGTGATCTGTTTAAACATCTAGTATGCTCTAGCAATATCAAAGCTTGAATCTTATGTATGGATGTACATGTGTATTATACACTGAATTTAGCGTCTATTTCTGGCTTATCGCTGGAACACTAATAATTTCGACGTATTCTTCTACATCCACCGACAATAAAAGTATAGTCAACTTCTACTTTGAAACTAATAGTATCTAAACAAACCACAATAGAGATAAGGACTTTCTTTTTTTGGCCATATAAGGGACTTCAGTCAATTATTTTCCCTTGTATACTCTTCAAATAGGTAGGTCCAATTAGTTTGATTACTCGGATTTACCCTTACTTTTCAATGTCAACTTGCCAAAATTAATCTTAAATAACGTTTTTGTAAAAGATTTGATTTGTTTGAAATTCAAGGTAAGTATTTTTAGGGTAAAGAACTATCTAAATTTTATTACTTCTGTTAATATCTTCATTAACAAGAAAGATATTAGATGAAATATTTTGTTGTCCTATTTACATAGGACTTCAATGATGAAATCCGAGGATTCCAACTGTAAGGACCTACTTACCGATTGGATTGCTACAGATTTTATCAGGGAAAGATAACTGACTGAAGTCCCTAATTGACATAATATTATGATGTGATAAAATATGTTATTATAATTATTATTATTATTATCATTATTATTGTCATTGTTATTTTCATTGTAATTATTATTGTTATTATTATTGTTAGTGTTATCGTTATCATTATTATCATTGATATTATCACTATAATTATCATGATTAATATTACTGCCGTTGATTGTTTGACAGTGTAAGTTTTGTTTTCTAGCCCCTAATTTTTGGATTGGTTTAACTGATGAAGCTGTAGAAGGAGTATGGAGGTGGGTTGATACAGACGAAGAGGCTGATTATTTTGATTGGTGTAATGGACAGCCTAACCAAGGAAGAGTATCAAACTGTGGAGCTATATGGGAAACACGAAACAACCAATGGGTGGATGAACCTTGTTCGGGGAACAGATTTAACCCGATTTGTAAAAAGTGATGTACAATGTGCTAAAATATACACAATTAATAGTCACGTGATCTTCATAATCTACACAAACTCCTGTTTTTAGTCGATTTCATCTTTCGCTCAAAAAAGATTAAAATAAAATACTCGTTTCTTTTCTTTTCCAGAAATGCACAGCTTAGCATATGAAAGGTGTGTTGAACCTCATTTTTCACAATCCGTGTTTTTCACAACTTGTGAAAAACGCGTACGTATTTTTCACAACTTGTGTGAAAAACACGTTAGCATGCAAATTTCATACGAGCATAGAAACGCATTTTCGGTTGCTTTAGATGCGAAACTTGTTAATACGGACATTGTAACAGTACCATGGGGCATGTGTGCTTACTATGTACCTTAAGATGGCTTCTCTATGTGCTAAAGTGGTTGATTGTACGTAAAGGTGGTTAAATAAGGCACAATACTGGCTTGTTGAAGACCTTAGGGTGGTTGTGATATCTTGCGCCCATGTCGCGAGGTTAACCATCTAAGCAAAATATTTGAAAGTAACTGAAACATCAGTTTTGTTTATTATATACTTTAAGATATACTATGATATTGACCCATGTTGTGAAAATTGCGTTAGGACTAAAAATCTGACTGTTGTCTGTTTATTATGATTGTTTTATTTATTAATTCAATAATTCATCAAAACAATTCTCGTTTATTATCTTAAATATTTCATACATCAACATCAATAATACATGAACTTAAAGAACCCGGGTCGGCAGGGCAGTTTGTAGCGCGCCTAGATTTCGAATCTATTGTTTCGAAGGTGGTACGGGTTCGAATCTCACCCAGAGAGGTTATACCATTCCATGAAAATTTGACAAAAATATCAATTTTCCTCCATTATTAGGGTATATGGAGAATGTTTCCGACCTTGTGGACAGGCAGGTAAGTACTGGTTATAGATAAGGGTCCAGGAAAGGTAGGTTAGGTGCGCTGGACGCCGTAAAATAACCTAAAAATTGTGTTGACATGGCGTTAAACCCAGTAAAAATATTTGTGTATGATACAATTCTGGCAAATATTTGTCGTATAATAGGTCATGCATATTTATGTACTTAAAATAGTTGATTATTTTTTGTCAAATTACTAGGCGAATAATGCGCGTACATCATTTTACAGATCTCAACTGATCACAGTAATCCAGAGGTAGGACGCGCGCTTAGGGATCCAGAGGTCCTAGGTTCGAACCCCACCAAGAGCACTGCTAATCTTCTTAAGCAAGACATTTACCTGCGAATTCTTCACTCCACCTAGGTATACTACGTATATGCGAGGGTGGTATAATTCCGTTGCACCAATATGTCGTCTGCATTTAGTAGAGTCAAATACTCCCCAGGGAGATTGCAAGATTGATACCAGTATATGCTAGCCCAATGACAAGGGTATTAGCTGTAAAGTCAGTGAACATGCATAAGCATGAAACTTAGATTATAAACGCAAATTTTAACCACATGTACTTTAAATTCATCATTTATTAATAATAATGCATATTATAATATATGATAATGCATCGTTAATTGTAAATATTGATATTTCAATAAAACAGGGGCCACTTTCACAAAAAATCTTAATTTTTTTCGTAAGTCAAGACTTAAGTCTGGACTTAAGTTAAAAGTTATGATGGACTTAAGTTTTTACTGAGTCAGTTTCTCGAAAAAACTTAAGACAATCTTAGCTGTTCCTGACTTTAGTCTGGTCTTAAGGACTATGTAATTCACGAATGTCCTCCATGACTTTAAAATAGGTGTGGTTGCAATAATTGAAATTTACAAATAATTTTCATAAATTTCAGTTTTCATTTTAATCCTTATGAAATAAATAAGTAAGTTTAATAAAAAATATCAAAAAAGTGGTTTAGTAATATTTATTTTTTATGAAAAAAGTGAGTTTAAACATGTAAACTTTTGTGCAAGTTTACATGAAGTACAGTGAAAACAGTTAAAATAAAATATTCCAGTCAGATTGTGTACACCCCCGTACAGATGCACTAAGAGTTAAAAATACAAAATAATTCATACATTGTCTGAAATCAGTATAATAAAATATCTCTATATACTAAATTTTATAAATTTCAACATGTCCACAATATAACTTTACACAAAAGAAGTAGTACAAACAAAAAGTACGGTGTCCAATAATGGACACTTAAAATAGGTATAATTCACTAATGTCATTATTGAACGGCCTGTTAGCGGAAAACGTTTCAGACAAACAGAAAACGGTTTAAGTATATAGTACGCGAGTATGAAACAACCTGAAACAAAATAGTTCCAGTATATTGTGCAAATTAGTAACTGCCATTACAACGAAGATGGCGGTGTTACTCCCGTTGATTTAGATCAATAAATTTACACAAAAAAGTAAACAAGAAAACAATTCCTCCTCTCCGAATTCTTCTAATAAATTGAAGTAAAGATTCTTTTGTCCGCTATCTTTAAACGTTCGCGCTTCAACGGATCGTTTACTTAGCCGTTCATAACGGTAACGGTGATTGACTAACGTTAAATGCTTACTGAACGCAGGGCTGATAAAGAACTGGGACTGTTTCATAAGAATCTTACGTAAGATAGCAAACTTTCCGAAATACTTACTTACGTTGACCTTACGTTTACGATAAGAGAATTTCAAAGACGCACTCGAAACTTAAAACCTTTGCTTCAATACGATCTGACTTAGGTCAACGTCAAGTAGTGAAGCCCTCAAATTTTGGTCACATGATTTGTTATCAACAATACATTATAAACTGCAAAGCATTTAAAGAAAAAAATATGTTCCACAAACTTCAACGAACAATTTCACAAACGGAGATTAGAAGCTCTCGAAGAAAATGCACGAGGGCTATACCGAGCCACCATACTCTTGATTTTTCAATACACGGCCAATTTAAACAAAGGTGGCATGACACAATAAATGGTCATCTGCTAACAAAACATCGACCAATTTAAGACGGAACCGATGGATGTCAAAATGAAGTAATAAGGCACAAAAAAGTTCCCACGTGGCGTCAAATAAATACCTTAAAACAATAAATCATCCAATCTACAGACATATATAGTAATAACTTCATAAAAAATAAACCATTCTTAAGACATTTCATAGAAATCTTACAATTTTTATACAGAAGTTCAGTTTGCGTATGTACACACGTTTTTGTGATTAGCCCCTGACTTCCGCAAAGATGTGTAATGGATAAGTTTTTAATACACACAAAATGGACGCCAAAATTTTGATTACAGAGCCCACTTATTTGTTTGTTCATATATGTAAATTCAGTCACAGATATAGAAAATGTAAGCCTCAGTGCATCTAGAGTAATATTAGTGCATTCAATATCTGCATATGTATTCAGATAATCAGATCACGTGACTAAGATGGCGTACGTAAAATATTAGCGCTAAAAAAATAATAGGAAAAATGGATTTATTATTATACTAACAGGTTTAAATAACCAAACATTGTTTTAAAAGGTGAAAAACAACAATATTACTACACTGGTGAAATTGAATTTTGATTTGGAATTATAAATAAGGATTTATTGACCTTTTTACGTGACTTCCTTTGTGTCATTCAAAATATCGGTGAGGATATAAAGTTGTTGTGAATTAACTTAGTGTTGATCTTGGATAACAAATACGTTACACAACGTCTTAATCATCACTAGGAATTATAAATATAAACACGGGCAGTAAACTGTGTTATTCTAGTGTGAAAATGGCATCAAACTACGATATTGCAGTTCACACTCAGAACAGATTTGAAATAATGGCCGAGCGCCAAAATGAAAATACAACAGTAAATCAACAAAATTGGTATGTCAATGACACTAACTTTGAAACAAGTACCATGGATGTTAAATTAAATCTCATTTTTGAAAATGTTAAAGTTATACGTGAGGAACAAGCCAACTGTACAAAAGGTATGCTTTCACTACAAAACTCAGTTGAAAAAGTGAACAATAGAATGTCGGAATTAACCATGATCAGTAATGCTCAGAATGACTTATTGAAAACGATCACCTATAAATCAATTGACCAAGAAGCGAGGCAACGCAGAAACAATTTGATATTTAAAGGCTTTATGGAAAAACCAGGTGAAAATTGCAGCAATATTATATCAAATTTTTTGGCAGCCAATATGAATATACAGTCAGGTGACATTTTTATTGAAAGATCACATAGGTTAGGAGCTAGGACACCTGGTAGACATTTTAATAGAAGACCTATCATAGTGCTGTTTCGAGATTATACCAATATAGATCTGATAATGAGCAAAGTAACTATGTTAAAAAACACCAACTGTGGTGTATCAATTGAGTATGACTTTCCAAAAGAAATACAGGAAGCCAGATCGCGCCTGTGGCCTCGTTATAAGGAGTGTAAACGTAACAACCCAAGATCTAAAGTATCTATTGTTTACCCAGCCAAACTGATTATGAACAATACCATTATATGGGATGAACTACCAGACTGGAACCGACTAGTTAGAGGCAATAGGTTCGAACTTTTACATAACATCACAGATAAACGCGGTGCAAGCTCAAAATCATCGAACAATACTAGGTTAATCAGTGGCAGTAACCCCATGGAACATCAACGTAACATGTATATTGATGATAGGAACAAATGGCTAGATAAAATATCAAGATCAATGGTAAATGATGACATGGAGCATAGTTTAATACATGGAAGTCAACCAGAATCAACCAGTGACATTTTAAGTTCAGCCAGGCAAACATTACACGGTCTAGATACACAAGCCATGTGTAAACCAACAGAGTCTCATTCATTGTTTGCCAATTTAAATGAAAACGTAATGGACCTTAATGATACACAGAATTCAACGAATTCAATTGAACATATCACATTACTTACCTCGGAAAATATATCCAATATGGACACAGTTACACAATCAACAAAACCAACAAACAATAAATCCACGGAGAATAAATCCAAACAAACTCTGTCTTCAGGGCCAAACCATACATCACCGAGTGAAATACCGTCGGACAGTCAACACATTGTGAAATCCCCAGAAAGAGGTAGATCACGGAATTCACGAGCTTTAAACAGGACCAAACGTAGAGTTGTGTCGTCTAGCCCATACGGCAGACGAATCAATACGATAAATGAACGGGTTTCACCTAGTTCTAAAAATAGAACCACAATTGATAGTACTGAAAGTGGGTTTTCCCAAAATAGTGTGCACATGAATAGTGAGCCAGTAGAAAAAACATAGGGACACGAGGAGAGGGTACGGTGTGCATTACTTAATGTGCAGGGTTTGATTTCAAAACGAACAAACAAGTTAAAATCAGAAGAATTATTAAATGTATTTAATAACAATGACATTGTGATGTTAACGGAAACGTGGACGAATTCTTTATCGGATATTAGAGTAGACAATTTTGAACACTTTTCTTTGAATAGGACTTCGATAAAAAAGAATACAAAACGATCTTCAGGAGGTATTGCTATATACATAAGAACTAATTTAGTGAGCGATGAAACACTGGTTTTCCAGAGTCAGGACGATATTATTTGTATAAAAATACAGGGTACCAAACTATTTGTGGATCACGATTTGTTTGTATGTTTATGTTATGTTGTTCCAGATGACAGTAGTCGTCAAAATATGATTGATATCAATGTATACAACAGATTAATAGATTTTATCACCAGTATACATGGTAAACATGACCAGTACAGTATTATGTTATGTGGTGATATGAACGCTAGAACCTCTAACTTACCGGATTATGTTACGGACGATAATAATACACATCTTTCAGATATTTTGCCAGATGATTACAATATTGATCAAGAAATTTTAAGATACTCTCGCGACAAAGGACGTATTAATAGTAATGGTTCATTACTACTTGATTTATGTAAACAAACGGGTCTGAGGATTTTTAACGGCCGATTCGGTCTAGATAAGGGTATAGGGAAATGCACATTCGTAGGACACAGAGGTTCTAGCGTTGTGGATTATGTCATTGGGTCACGTGACTTATTTGATCATATTGAGTTATTCGAGGTTTCAGATCCCAATATTTTATCTGACCATTGTTTGATATCATTTACATTATGTTTTTATAATATTGATAATGTTACAAAAAATGTCGCCAATGAGTACGACAAAATTCACCATAAGTATATATGGAATAATGATCATAAAGCGGAATACGTTGAAAAAATATCATCTGAATTATTTTCTCAGAAATTAAACAGCTTTAACGATAGTATCATATTGATAGAAACAGACGCACAAGTTGATGAATGCGTAGATAAGTTATCCAACTTGATATGTGATAGTACATCACCATTATTTAAGAAAAATATTTTGTCAGATAAAGGGGAAATACTCTATCCCAATCAACCTTGGTATAATGAAGAATGCTACGAAAATAAGATTATATTCCATAGGCACTTAAAGGCATATAAAAATGATAATTGTGAATTTAATAGAATAAACATGGTACATGCAAGAAAACAATATAAATCATGCATACGAAAGTATAAATATGAATACGATAAGTTAGAAACATTAAAACTCACACAAGCCAAATTAAAGAATGCGAAACTTTATTGGAATATGTTGAAGAAAACTGCAGGTATAAGCAAGTCTACCATACCACTAAGTACATTTGAACAATATTTTAAAGCAGTAAATAACCCGTCCGACCCATTTTATTCACCAGACGAAGATGTTTTACATTTCATAAACAGATATGAGAAAAACGAACTTATGGTCATGTTTGAAGAATTGAATTATGAAATCAAAGAACAAGAAATCAAAACAGCTATTAATCAATTAAAACACGGCAAAAGCGGGGGACCGGACGATATACTTAATGAATTCATTATACACGGTAAACACGTGTTTCTAAAGTCACTATTGCTTTTATTCAATGTTGTTTTTAAAAGAGGTTATTTCCCTCAGAGTTGGACTGAAGGTTATATTATACCCCTTCATAAGAAACATAGCATAAATAATGTGGAACATTTTAGGGGGGTCACGTTACTGAGCGTCATAGGCAAATTATATTCAAGAATTATAAATAATAGACTATCAAACTGGGCCGAGCAATATAACGTTTATATCGAAGCTCAGGCCGGGTTTCGATCCGGTATGAGTACGACTGACAACATTTTCGTGCTACACGGACTCATTAATCATATGTTAAATCAAGGCAAGCAACTTTATTGCGCATTTATTGATTTCTCTAAAGCATTTGATTACGTAGTTCGTGAAAACTTGTGGTATAAATTAATTAAATTGGGAATAAGGGGTAATATTTTAAATACCATACAATCTATGTATAAGTCTGTTAAAAGCAGAATTAAATACTTAAATCAATTAAGCGACACTTTTACCTGCTCATTAGGTGTCAGACAAGGTGAGTGTCTTTCACCTTTCTTATTTTCAATGTTCTTGAATGACCTAGAGGATTCTTTTATTCATAGTAATATTGAAGGCATCGATGTTAATTTATTTAAAGTTTTCCTCATACTGTACGCCGACGATATAATTGTATTTGCTAATTCCAGCGAAGAATTACAAACTGCCTTAAATAAACTGTCAGAATATTGCCAGCGGTGGAAATTAACTGTCAATTCTTCAAAAACTAAAATAATGATTTTTAGAAAGGGGGGTTTACTACCTGGGGATCTACATTTTTATTACAATAATGAAATATTAGAAATCGTTAAAAAGTTCACATATCTTGGGGTTGTATTCACATCCGGTGGGTCTTTTACTGAAGCACAAAATACGCTAGCTGGTCAAGCTCTCAAAGCTATCTTCGCCATGAATAAATATCTTTACAAATTTACTAATATATCGATCTCACATAGACTGGAATTATTCGATAAATTAATAAAACCCATCTTGAATTACGGAAGCCAAGTATGGGGATTTAACGCCGGCACTGCTATTGAGAGAGTTCACATACAATTTTGTAAAAATATCTTAGGTGTAAAGAAAACTACCCAAAACGATTTCATATACGGTGAGCTGGGTCGTGTATCATTTAAAACACTTCGTATGAATAACATCATTAAATATTGGCTAAAAATCATATACACTTCCGACAATAAATATATTAAAAAAGTATACACTATGCTCAAGAATGATTTAGAAACCATGCCGAATAAAGTTAATTGGTGTTCTCTTGTTAAAGATTTACTGAGCTCACTCGGTTTCTATGAAGTATGGTATACACAAACAGTAGGGGATAAGGATTTATTTTTGAGCCTCGTAAAACAACGATTAAATGATAATTTTGTGCAAAACTGGTATGCGAGAATAAATAATTCGAGCAGAGCGTTATTTTACCGTGAAATAGCAGATTTCAAATTTCAAAAGTATTTAGATATCATTATATTAGATAAACATAGAATAGAGTTAACAAAACTAAGGGTGTCATCACATAGATTAAGTATAGAAACAGGTAGATGGTCTCAAAATAATATTGAACCCAGCGAGAGAAAATGTTTTTATTGTAA
Source organism: Mactra quadrangularis (assembly GCA_025267735.1). Taxonomy (NCBI): domain Eukaryota; kingdom Metazoa; phylum Mollusca; class Bivalvia; order Venerida; family Mactridae; genus Mactra; species Mactra quadrangularis. Next base: position 43,069,488 of record CM046298.1, on the reverse strand, counting down.
TAATTTAGAGGACGAGTACCATTTTACTTTAGAATGTGATTTATATAAAGATTTGAGAAAACAGTATATACCATTTTATTATAGAAACAGACCTAACATGTATAAATTTTTAGAACTGATCAAAACGGATAATAAAAGTCTATTAAACAAATTGAGTAATTATGTATATAAAGCGTTTAAAACTAGAAACGATTCTGTAATATTGTAATACCTTCATACAATTGATAATACTTACATAATATATTACCTGCCGTGTAAAAACATCTATAGAAATTTTCTTATTACCTTCTCCTTAGAAAAAATATAAATTCATCAAGTTTGCTTTTATAATCGATAATAACCCACTGTAATGTCTTCGTTCATACATAAATTGTACTGCTTATTGCACACATACTTGAAATTGTATTGTTAATTGTTTATATATGTTGTCTCTTTGTATTGTAAAAATGTATTGATAATTGTATTTGTTTATTGTTGTATTGTATTGTAATTCGTATATGTATGTTAATGTACTGTTTTGTAAAATTTGTATGATAATTGTATATGTACGAGTATATCATTGTATTGTATTGTACTGTATTGATTTGTAATTTGTATGTTGTATGTTTTTGTACTGTATTGTTAAAGTAGCGATGATAATTGTGTATGCATGTTACGTATTGTATTGTATTGTAAAATCTGTAATGATAACTGTATATGTATGCCACTGTACTGTATTATTTGTAATGATAATTGTATGTCACATATTTATATAATGTACATTGTTCATGGGCCAAATGGTCTTAGAATATGAATAAAGTTACTTACTGTATTCTGAATTTGCTCGCTAGAATAAAAGGAAACTTGCACAGAAAATAACGTATTTATTTCTGTATTCACAGGTGATGTGAAGTACCTACGATAACATTGCCTGGTCCAAAAGATTTCAGGCAAGAGGGATGATTAAACAGTATGATATTTTTAGCACTGCATTCACCCTAACCAACTTTTTGAGGGCCGGTACTTAAAGGTACCTTTCTGTAATTTCAACAATTACATAGTCCTTAAGTTTTTACTATATCAATGTTTCATAGCTACATTATCAAATCTGTCAATCGGTAATGTGTAAATCATCAATAGTATGATGTAATACATGTACAATCTTTAGCAATGACTTTTATACACACCACACAAACACATTAAATATCAATACACGATGTCCTGTGCTATCCTTGTACAAGCACGGAACGAAACTTCACTAAACAGAGGTTGGTGTAATACAAGTTGAGTTTGAAAAACAAAACAAAATCACACTGCAGGCAAAGCTTTCATGGATTATTATTAGTAAGCAGCCAAATGACAGGATTTGGGAGGCTATCACTGAAAAGGTTAATCAATATTTTATTATTTAAATTCTGCATTTCGTTGCTTTTTAAAATTCACTGATACATGATTTAATGTGTTTGTTTTTAATTTGTATTTAAACCTCAATTTGTTGTCGAATAGCTTTAGCCGTCTTTACATGTATTTTTATTTATTTGCCTCTTCATAGAAATAGTGATACATGCATGTATTTGGATGCCATTTATTCTAAATATGAGTCATGCAATTTGAATTCTATTATAACTGCCAGTAGCATAGAACTTTAATGAAACAAAAACTCCCATGTTAACTGGCAAACTATGTGACCTGCTTGTAGTTCGCACTAAGTGATCGTGCAGTAACAGGATAACCTGTACATATTTATTAAGTATTGGTCGTCAAACACTTCTAATGGGTTAAATATATTCTAATTATTCGCAGCCTACTCAAATGACATCTTCGAATTAAAGCATTGGGCGCAGCCATATTGAAATTTTTGACTTAACGTTTAGGTCCATATTTTTCTGCATAAAATTGCAAATGACCAAACAAAGCAAAGAAACTTCTGTAGAAACTGAAATTTTAACAACAATTTAAGAACTTATCCCTCTATGCTTTGATGATATAGCGTTGCATCAAAACCCCTTCAACTCAGAATTAGGGACCAGGATAGGGGTCATGTTTCTGGTACGGTTATAATGATGTTAAGTTGACAATAGAGGAAGAGATTTAAACTGCTTACCTTTTGACACATTTGCAATGAACTCCGAGCAATGAAACAACGAAAATCAACATCCTTCATAGATTCCACAACATTTCACTTTCGCTTATTTTTGTTCATGGAGTTTGACATTTTTAGGGTTAATGTATTTACCGAAAAACCCGAATATTCATGAAAAATAACCGAAAGACACTCATTGGAGTTGTATCTTGAGCTAATAAATCACGTTTTACTTTAAAAATATGTGTTTAAATGTTTTATAATACTTGTTGTCAATGACATTTGAACATTTTGATGTGTTATTATCAATATTAAGTAAAAATGCGATTATTAAGATGCGCCAAACAATCATTGTAAGTACAATAGAAAGATTTCGTTTATTAATAAATGTCTTCATAAAACTGTTTCAAACAAATGTCAGTAATAATAATTAATCTAACTATTTTTCCTGTATACACATAAGTTTAAGTCATAATTAATACGAGGGGTAATTGTTTCTCCGATAACGAACAGTAATCGACCAGGTTTTTTTTTCAGAATATGAATTTTTCGGATGTGTATTTTTTTTTATCTTATATCATCATATATATTATTGTATTGAGAGATTTAGAGGCCTTTTGATTGTAATATAAAAGCAAATCCAGATTGCTCGCTGAATACACACCATGTGTGAACTATGATTATGCTTGTGTATGTACTGCGTGTGTTAAAAAATGTTGCCTATTTGTTAAACTACAACGCTCTTTGGACCTAGACTAAATTAAATTCAGGCTATTTTTCATAAACTGATATGATTCATACGACTGTTAAAAAAACACCTGTGTAGATTTGTCATGTCCCAATAATGATTATGTTCAATCATTACAATTTACAGCCTTTCTTGATACTCTATGTTTACTTAACCAGTTTTCAGATATCAAGTTGGTGTGCATCGTAAACGTGTTATGTAATTAAACCTCTACATTAAAAAGTTTTACCCATAGATAAATGTTTATTTGTAGAAACTATGATAAGAGGTGTTACCGCCTGTAGGCCTATGAAAATATTAAAAAAACACCGACAAACATTTCAATTCTTCATAATTGTCTTTCGAGTGAGTTGTTATGTCAACATTCTTTGATATTTTGAAGGGAATGTTAACGAACTCCCTATTACGTTACGTTCTTACCTTATGCAGAACATAATTTTATCGATTTTTTCTCCTGGAATATGCAAATAATGTGTAATAAGCATCGTGAAATATGTTGGACATAATTAGTATTATGATAACATTGCTGACAACTCTGCTGTGTTTAGAAGCGCTTTTAACGCGAGTTTTAATGTGAAATACATTTATAAGTTAAACGTCTGACCTTGGATGTTACTTAACTAGATTTTATTTTATTGGTTTTAAACCGCTCATACATGTAACATGTTACATGTCATTTTAGAGTCCTGCTTGCACAATTTTATTTATACCAATTTACACATGTTAGTGCTTTAGATACATAAAAAGTACTTGAACAGTGTAAAAATATCCTGGAAAATTCTAGAATAGTCCTTGAATTTGTTCTTTTATGGTCTTTAAGAATCATGGACCTTTTTTGGCTCATGTAAGGGGTTCTAATATATAGACATTATATCAGCTTTAATATGAGTAACCCATGGATAAAGTCAAGACAAGTTGTTAATATATATAAATGAGAAAAAAACTCAAAGGATGAATTTCACAGGCGAAAAACCTTAATTGATATGTCCCAAAACATTCATATAGCATATAGCTTTTTCATATTCTAGAAAACCCTAGTCGGGTTCTGTTCGCTATCGGAGAAACGATAACCCCTCGTATTAGTTATGACTTATACTTTCGTGTATACAGGAAAAATAGTTAGATTAATTATTATTACATGTACTGACATTTGGTTGAAACAGTTTTGTGAAGAAATTTATTAACAAATGAAATCATTCTATTGTACTTACAACGATTGTTTGTCGCATCTTAATAATTGCATTTTTACTTAATATTGATACTTACACATCAAAATGTTCAAATGGCATTGGCAACAAGTATTTTAAAACATTTAAACACATATTTTTAAAGTAAAACGTGATTTATTAGCTCAAGATACAACTCCAATGAGTGTCTTTCGGTTATTTTTCATGAATATTCGGGTTTTTCGGTAAATACATTAACCCTAAAAATGTCAAACTCCATGAACAAAAATAAGCGAAAGTGAAATGTTGTGGAATCTATGAAGGATGTTGATTTTCGTTGTTTCATTGCTCGGAGTTCATTGCAAATGTGTCAAAAGGTAAGCAGTTTAAATCTCTTCCTCTATTGTCAACTTAACATCATTATAACCGTACCAGAAACATGACCCCTATCCTGGTCCCTAATTCTGAGTTGAAGGGGTTTTGATGCAACGCTATATCATCAAAGCATAGAGGGATAAGTTCTTAAATTGCTGTTAACATTTCAGTTTCTACAGAAGTTTCTTTGCTTTGTTTGGTCATTTGCAATTTTATGCAGAAAAATATGGACCTAAACCTTAAGGTTCATGTAAAGTCATGGTTTGCTAAAAAAATTGTAAAACAGAAATAGCTCTAATTCTGTCATATTTCCACCAACAGTATTGTTTTATACATCAAAATGTTTCTTATGAAACATACAAAGTGATGCTGGTCATCAATTACGATAAAACTATTTAGCAAAAGATGTATTTGAAAAATTGATGCTGCATAAATAAAAATACTAAATTACATTAAAATTTTCTTACACCAAAATTTAACATTAATTCCTTTACAGAACCTTACAGTACACATTCCAATGAAGGTACTGCAATATTTATAACCTCAATAAATATTAAAACAAAACTAAGGCAATTGAAAAACTAAAGTGAAAGTGGAAACAGGGTCGTGAAAACCCATTACACTTGTATCTGTCAAAATGTTTTTCATTTACCTTAATTTTGTTTTAACATTTATTTAGGTTATAAATGTTGGAGTACCTTCATTGGAATATAAACTATAATGTTCTGTAAATGATTTAATGTTAAATTAGTTAGTAAAGAATTCTTAATGTCTTTTAGTATTTTCAGTTTTACAGCATCAATTTTGCAAATGCATCTTTCGGTAAACGTTTTCATCTGAATTAATTACCAGCATCACATTGCATGTTTCATAAGGAACATTTTGATGTATAATATACTGCTCTTGATGGAAGTATGATAGAGTTAGAGCATTTTTCATTTTACTATTTTAAATGCAAACTAAGACTTTACTTGAACCTTAAGTCACCTGTTTTAGACTTAAGTCACCTCCCTAGGTGACTTAAGTTTTGTCTTAAGTTTATGTTTCAAAATCGACTTAAGTTTTTTTGTGAACCAGTGATAAGATAAAAACTAGACTTAAGCAACAACTTAAGTTTCCACTAAAAATTATTACAGGTTGTCCACGAAAACATTGCGTAAATAAAACATAGCCAGTTTCATTACACTCCAATATTTAGGGGTGAAATGTTATAACAATTTAATATTTTAACCAGTTTAAACGTATTTTAGTGACACACCATCGTTTCAATGTGCATTTTATATAATAAATGTTGAATGTTAAAGTGGTCTGCTGAAAATCAGTAAAATGATGGATGTGTAACATATTTTTCACCTATTGAGTGGACACTTCTATTGTTCAAAGTATGAAAACACACATGACCTGTTCAACGAACTGTATATGGGTTATAATGTTTCACCAAGTGAATTTGTTTATATTCGCATTGTTTACATAAACGCGCTATACAACAGTTGTTCAAAAACCGATACACTTACACATCAAGCATTGGTTAAAATATAACGGCTTACACAACATGTAACGCACGAGTTTTGGGGCGTGGTTAAAATGGTCTACAAATCGTGTTTTCGATGGTTGAGATTATTTTCTGACCACGCCTGTGTTATTTTAAACGTGTATTAAATATAGTGAATGTGATTTTGGACTAGTTTTTATATGCTCTACAGTTTTTTCAGTGATTTATTTGTAAGTATTTAATTTTAATTAATTAATTTAACTCATTCCGTGGGGTATGTTATTAAGTAATGAGAGACAGTTATTCCTTTTTATAAGACATGCCGTGACTCGATTCACATTCGGATAATATCCAAGGTTGGGTCCAACTGAAAAACATGTTACGGTGGGTCTTGTATTCTTAAAAAGGACCAGGACAAAAGGCGCTTGGCAGCATAGGTGTTGGCACATTTTTTTCAAAATATACACTATTATAAGTACTTTATTTAGTGTATAATTATTTTGAAAAGAAAATGTGCCTAACACATATGCTTGGCAGTGGGCACATAGCTTTTAAAAAAAAATACACTATTAAAGATAATTCAAACTGTATATTATTTAAAACATCTATGCGCCTAGCAGCTATGACCAGGACTAACGCTGTAACGGGGACATTTCTCGGTTATGTTTAAAAGACACGTACGAGTGATCATTTCATTTATTTTGGATTTATCATTCACACAGTCAACGTGTTAATTATTCATACAGATAGGTTAGTGTATTTGGATTGCTATGAATATATTTGGAATAATGTGAATATCAGTGAGTGATGAGTGTCTTCTGCAGTTGTGTGTTTTTGTGTGATTTAGTTGGACTTAGTGCTGGCTATACTGACGTTATTACGTTTTGAAGTTCGAATGTCAATATATACGTATATTTCACGTTACTTATTAGTTGTCAGTATAAGGGGGGGGGGATATGTAAGCTGTCGGATAATTCAGTCAGTAAAGTACTGGCCATATACTAGTAAGCGATGGGTCCCGGATCCGAGTCCATGGCTGGCTGCATATTTTTCTCGCCTTGCGCCATATGCCGCCAATGAATGACGTAACTTAATTACTGTTACTTAGTTGTTAAACGCTTGTGATAAATGGTTGCTACTTAAACGGTAAAGGGTCCTGACATTCGAGACGAATTTCCACTTCGTAGGGGAGTATGTCACGGTTCTTATCCAGTTTCATTACGGGGTGAAAAATATGTAAGCGGTTGGATAGCTCAGTCAGGAGAGTATTCGACTCGTAAGCGAGGGGTCCCATATTCTTGTATCGGTCAGGCTGCATATATTTTTTACCCTGTGACATGCAGCCAAGGTCAAATACTCCCCTTGTTTTCCTTTGCATTCAAGCTTGATTTAATGGTGACTTGGTAGGGGGTTTACCATGTAAAATGAAGGATCATATATATACAGTTATATATTGTGGTCCTTGGTAAAATAAAACATGATTTTTGTCATGCCAGACCAATGCACGGTCGTATACCGTACGGCATAAACTTTAACCTGTCTACATTTGTCACCTATGAACTTTATCCTCTGGCTATTCTTATTCAAATCAGCACTTTTCTGATATCCAATCAAACACCACCAACCACTACCGCCATCTTTAATTTGAAATTTGTAAAATGTGAAAACAAGTGTTTATAGTGAAAGAGATATTTTATATTATATTTGATTATATTGTTCAAGGTAATTTATCTTTTATTTTGTTCCATATAGCTTGCTAGTTGCTACTCAGCTTTGATAAGTTCTGAAACGTTATTTTGTTAAATTAATTCATTGTAGCACTATTTTCTTGTTCGAGCTAATGCAACCACGTAGATTTTGCTTTATGTTTTTAGCCCAGAGTTGTTTATAATGCTGAAGCTATTCTACACTGCATGGTCGCTGGGCTTCCAGCATATTTTCGCCAATCTTCATATGATATACTTAATTCTTTAAATATAGAGTAGACAATTTTTTTAACATCCCGGACTTAAATGCACACATACACAAATTGGTAAATGAAGCCATCGGAGATATCTCTCTTTCACGATGAAATAAGCCATGCCCTTAGTGCGGTTCGAACCTGTGATCTATGAATCCTGAGCATAGATTGTATCACAAAAATACTTCTTCATTTTATATATATCCATGGCATCTTGAGTAATGTATTTTTGTTTTATTAATTAATAATTTATTAATTATGTAATATTAAATCATCCATGGTTATGATATAATGTAGTTATATCAGGGGAAAACAAAATCACCTATAATTCTGAAGTAAATGGTTTAACAGTTAACCAAAATACATTACACATTGCAAGGGGAACAACTAGTACAGACGATAAATAATGAAATTAACAGATTTATCTCCCTTAGTGTTAACAAGCAGACTGTAAATAGACTTAGTCCGGATCTCTCTTTTTGGGGGTTTGTCTGCACAGGAACAAACAAATCGTGACTGTAACAACAAAACAATATGTATTGATAAGATTGAAACAATGTCACTCAGTTTTCAAAGAAACGTTGAAAGTCTTTCGTAGATTAGTAGGTTTTTCTAAATTTGTCACTACTGAATGCGTCCCATGTCCTCGTCGTTCTTTTCGGACAGGTGTATTCCACGGACCCACCTATGTTTTTTTATAGAAAATGGAACGATTACATGGACCCACCCCTTAACTTTCTTAATAATTAACATATTTTTATATGAAGATACTGTTGGAAAGCTAAGACAATGAACTTTTCAAAAATGTAAACAAAATAAAAATCTGACGGCAAATATGTATAGTAAATCAGGTTGAATATGACTCATTTTCTTCGATAAATTACCCCCAAAAATATCGCAAAGATTTCATGGACCCACCCTTTAACTTTTTTATTTTTCAACATATTTTAAAAGACTTTACATCATTTTAAAGCCAATGTAATGTAGTTTTCGTGTATGTTTAAAATTGGATGATTAAAACGATTTCTACAAATGTTCAAACTTAGTTGAATTCGGGGATAATTTTTTCGCGTATATTTTTTTGTTAGAGCAAATGGACCCACCTTTATCTTTTTTAGTTATGAATATATATTTAAAAATAATATATCATTTGAAAGCTATGAACATGCCATTTTCAAAAAGATTAAGATTAACAAAATCGGATAAGTAGTAATTTATAAACGTGCATTTGAACACAACTCTGTCCCGCACGCGTGAACTATCAACTTTACGTATTGTATGTATTATAGCCCATCGATATTTTACCTCCCAAAATCGCAAAGATTGCATAGACCCACTTCTTAACTTTTTTATTTCTCATAATATTTTTATAAACTGGACAACATTTTAAAGCCAATTTCATGTAGTTATCGCAAATGTTTTTACTTATTAAAATCAGCTCATTAAAACGAATTCTGTAAACGTGCATAGTTAGATGTACGATTTACATACTTTGATTTTTTGCACATTTATTATTTTTTGTATATTTTTTATTGGAAATGGACCGTCTTTTAATTTTATTTTTCATGAATGGATATTAATAAGTAATATATCAGTTGAAAGCTATGATAATGCCATTTTCAAAAATATTAAGATGAATGAAATCGAATGTGTAGTTATATATATGCATGCATTTGAACACAACTCTGTCTAGCGCACGTGAACTTTCAACTAAAGATATTGTAAGTAAGATATCCCATTGAAATTTTACCCTTAATATATTTTTGGAGCAAATTGGCCCACCGCTAAATTGATTATTTGAGAATGCATATTTGTAGATGATATATCATTTAAAAGTTCTGACAATGCCATTTTCAAAATGTTAATTTCAACAAAATCGGAAGGCCGGTTACTGATAAGCATGCATTTGAACAAGCCCAGAACAATATGGCATTTTTATTGAACATGTCGGAAAATGCACCAACAGACATAATTATGTCATTGTGCAATTATATTTCATACTTATTCGATTTCATGTATTCACCCCCTGAGATGTTTTTTCTCTCTTCAATTTTTATCCCAAATACACCTTTTGAAAGTTCAAGTCATGTAGTTTTCGATTATGTTTTACTTATAAAAATACTTTTTTGAAAACTATTCACTTCATTTGCTAAGAATAACAAAAACTGTTAATAATTAATTGTAAAATGTATTCTTCATAAAATTATAAATATATATAATATATACATAAACCTGAATAAATAGTTCATTACAAAAACACTACTTAAGATTTTAGAAAATCAGTTCAATAAATCGTGTGATTTCATGATGAAACTAAATATTCATATAAATCAAGAATGACAGGAAGAACTTGTCATTACAGCATGTTAATATTTTTATTAACTAAAAAAGGAATGATACAATTTTTACATTCTATGTACATGTATATATTAAAGATATAGACTTCAATGAACACATGTACAACACAAATGGTATGATGTAATAAGATCAAGGATAAATGTATTCTTATTATCATTTGTAAACGGAATGTTCATTATTTACATAACGGATACGATTTTTGAAGACAAGTGTAACTCGTAATGTAACTCATAAGTACGAAAATATTGAAAATAGTAGGTATGAATACTGATTGCTTTCACAATATTTAGAATAAATTAAAAAGACCGTACATATGATATGGATACATTATATTCATCTGTACATGGTGCATACATTAACCCCGCTGATTTAATCAACTGTGAGAACAGAACTTCTGTAATAAGATAAATTGCGTTAATGTATGCGTCACGGTGAATTAAATATACATTTAATACAATAATATTTATCTTAATATTTTTCATGACTGCATTGTCATAAGTGCATAAGGCGTGGCACATTGTCACAAAAAATGATCAACTGTAATAACGTTTTTCTCAAACATTGAAATGTGGAGAACAGTACGTTTACAAACAATAGCTTCAGATGTAATTTATGCCGAATAAACATTGCACATATGTATTGAACTTACCACGAACACGCACGGCATAAATAATTTCATCCAGTTTTCTCAACGCATTGCTCGTGAAACCATTTGTTCAGCAAGTTTTATTTTAACTCTGTATTAAATTGTCAACTATATCCGGTAATCTGCACGAACAATACAACTTTAATATTTTTTTTTGGTGCACTCTTTGGCATTTTGGGCATTGTATTGTTAAAATTAAGAAACAATTTAAGTACAGCGATGGCTAGATTGTGATATTCTTAGAAGCACTGTGAACAAAAGGAATATTTTTTGACAAAAAATATGAAGTACTAAGACCTAAAAGCTATCTTATAATTATACTAATAAAACCATTTTATATCAAAATTTACGATTTTTCTAAAGTTGTTTCGATATATCAATCTAGGAGATGATATAATTAATCAATCAATATGCAATATGTCACAAACTGGAATTTAACACGACACGTGTTGATTATTATACTATTATGACACCTTTATAATTAATATTTGATAAGTGTCAAATATGCTGCATATGATTAATGAACTGTGAACGTAATCACTGAAGAATGTAAGGATAGCACACTTGACACGTGGTTTAATAAACAGAACAGAAAAATACAATACATTACAAAATACAAATTATTTTATTATCTCATTTCATAAAAAAACTTGAAAATATTCACTTAAAATAAAGTGCTAAGCCAATTGAATAAGACAATTAATAAATTGCCCTGATACATCTTCCGTGCTATTATCACGGTGTATAAACGATAACGAAATTATACGCCCGCTGTTGATCGGTGTTTTATGATTTTCCTCTATACCCAACCTAAACGCTGAAAAGTGAAGTAAAATAAAATTTAATTCTGTACGCTGTCTGTCGATGTGATGTGAAATGATGTGTACGACGTCCGTTGATGTGTTTGTCCAACTACTGTTGATGCAAATTGTTGATTTGTTACATTCTGTACGATGTCAATTGATGTCAATTTATGATAATATACTTAAATTGTTTCTATATCATTATCGCCACCGAACTAAAGTTTTAGGGTTATAAAGAAAACACCCTGTCCGTCCGTTTGTTTGTCTACCCATTGAACCTTGAATGCGCAACTCACACAACATTTTTTACGAATTAGGTTAAAATTTTATTCAATTATAGAGGATGATGTGTAGATTCCATCAACAAAATAGGTAGGGCTCTATATCGGTCAGAATGATCGATACGATATTCGTATCGATACAAAATGATCGATATTCGATATATCATATGATATTTTAATAATAAAAAGAATGTTTTATAAAACAGCAAAACAGTGTTGTTTTATTCATTTATTTAATTGTGGTAACACCATACTACTAAATGCAATGTCTTATTAATATTTTAAATGTTAAAGTCTTTGACGTTTGCATTTTTTAAACAAACACCATTGCATTCAGTGAGAATGGATCAATAGATATGATCTTTCTGCTGACATGATGTCTCCTGAGGTTGAAAATACCCGTTTCAAAAGCTACTGAAGTGGCCTGAGCAACCAAATATCTAGCAGTTTAAGAGCACAAATGTGGGTGTCTGTTACCGATTTTCTTTGTTAAAAAGGATTAGAATGTTGAGGAATGTCTACGTAAACTTTCAATTCTTCATCAGCCATTTCATGAAATCTTCTACTTAAATCCACGTACATTGATCGGGTTAATTAATTGATCGTTTATGTAATTGTGCAGAATTTACATAAAATGAAACCGTTTTGTTGATGTTTGATTTCAATCAGATTTATTTCCATTAGTTCATATTTGTATGGTACTAAACATTCTCGTACCCAGAGTCTAGTAAGATTCTCAATACTATCTATTAGATCGAGAATCTTGATAACCTTGGAGAACGAGAATGGGTACTAAACAGAGATCGGCAATAGAAAAAGCACATACTTTCAGAACTTCAGCTATTTATATGACATATCGCTTCTGTACAATCGTGTTCTCTATATACATTGCGGATCTGCCCGAACAAATCCGAGTGACTACTAGCTCCAAGAATTGATATGTATTCTAAATATCAATTGTTTGTTCCCTGACTTATTGAATAAAAGATATTCTAATCGCAACAATTGTTTCCTTTTGATTTTAAAACAAAACATAAGTCAGAGACATAGATCTGTGGTGTGTTTGCGTAAAGGAATGTAATTATTAACTCACATTATGAGATTGTTTGGCCACATATTAGTCCATACCGAACCCGAAGCTATAGAATGTTGATTTTGCGATACAAAATATCAACTGATTTGCAGAACATGGATATTATTTGTATGACCGTCATTGATCCAATGATCGATATTTTGTTCGATACGGAAACGTTCGATCTGATATACCTATCGAACCTACAATACCGGTATTCGATATATATATCGTATACCGGTGTAGAGCCCTATTTTTTACTAATGCTTTTGTAATTTTATATAACATAGTGAAAAAGAGCATACAAAACATTTATTTCAATACAATAACACCAAATTCAATACTCAATTATCATATTTCAATCAAAATCACAAGAGAGGTCCGTTAAGGTCTGTCCACGACTGCAATACAAATTACACTTAAACATAATCAGTATTTGGTGTAACCCCCCTGGCTGCAATGACTGCATCAATCCAGCGTGGCATACTTCTAACCAGCCTCTGGTACTTCTCCACAGTGATTCTGGACTAGTCCGTTTAAAGATTAGCCTCCAGCTCTGTAAGGTTACATGAGCGATATTGGCGCACTGCTGATTTCAACTCAAACCACAAGTGTTCAATAGGGTTTAAGTCTGGGCTCTGTAGGGCCAACATATCAGTTCCATGATGTCATTATCCTCTTTCTATTTAAGTGTCCATTCATTCTCCTGTGAACGTAAACATTACCATCATCCTGGTAGAGAGTAAATCTGGACTCATCTGTCCACAAAACAGCACTTCAGTCTACCTTGGTCCAGTCTGCATGATTGTTGGCAATTTCCATCAGCTTTGCACGATGAACAGCTGTCAAGAGTGATTTCTTCAATGCTGTTCTGCCATTGAGACGAACACTCTGCAAACGTCGTCTAACATTGGAATTGTTGGCCTGGACTCCATGCTCCTGTCAGGCTGCCCTCATAGCAGAAATGCACTCTCGACAGTTCTGGATGCTTAGCCGTGCTAAATGCCGATTGTTCCTAGAACAAAACACCCTTGGTCGACCCGATCTAGGCTGGTCGTCATAGCTGTTGGTCTGCTGGTGATGCCTTATGGTCTGGTACACTGTCATTCTGCAATAAAAAATGTTTACCCGAGTCAAATAGGCTAAAAGTGTAATGCACTTAGTTTCAAGTCCAATCTGATTAAAACCCGATTAAAATTTTCTGCTCGCGTACTCGCTAATTTTAACGACAACGCTCCACAGGATATCTGTTTACGGAGATTGTTTCAGGTCAATGCAACAATGAAAGTGAAAGAAGAAAGAAAATATTAAGCAAAACCTCACCTTGTAACTCCCAGGTCTTCGACAATCTTGGCAACTAACCCTTTGCTGGAACTTGACCACACACTCAACCCTCTGCTCAATTGTTAGTCACATTATCACTTTTCTTCTTGAAGATAAGTGTTAGTAAAAGTGAACTGCTGCTAATACCATTATTTTAAGGCATTTCATTCATTTGATGAGTAACAAAAGTAAACAAAATTTCAATCCCCCCTCACTGCAGAATACTGAAAAAGTATCCTTCTAACCTATGAAATTGTGTACCTTAAGGAAATTACCCCTTTTATTTTTTTAAAATTTTATTATGTTCCTTTAATGGACAGTTATCTCCCTTCTTAAAATGTAGTGTTTCGGCCTTACCATGCAGAAAAAACTGATGTTTGGTCATATATTGTCTGTAAAAATTAGTTTAAATAGGCACTGCATACTTTAATTACATGTAGGTGGGCACAAACAAAGGGTACGAAAGTACAATTAATATAATCTGTTTTATAAATTATGTATTTCTTAAAATAGTGATACACGACTAAAGACTTGTAATCGCAATAATATCCTCATATTAAATCACATACACACATGTAAATAAATCAAACGAAGTCGTACAAGACTTTTATATGAAATCGTTAGTAGTCGTACACAATCATTTGTGGAAGTCGTACAGTATGTCGGCGAATGCACACGACATAAACGTCAAGTTTACACATAGTTGCATTCAACATTCTGATAAATTATTGATATCATACAATAAATAATTTATTATATACCAAAAAAGTCTTCATACAATAACATGAATGTGATTTGTTTTCTTCAAATCCAGTTTACAAGACAAGCTATGGATGTCAACAAAGCAAACTAGTTCGTGATTTGGAAGTGATTGTTAACGCTTATACCTATTATAGAACGATATGGAATAATCAAAACTGTTGCAAATAATTTATCACGATTTTTATTTTAAAAATCTGTCTATGTATCAGAAGATTTAATTATCCTATAAAAACTAATCAATTGTGCTTCTGTGTAATTTCACTACCCATCGCAATCACGGATGTCGTACAGTCGTTTATACACCGTGATTATATCAGAAGTATGTACCTTACTCATTGAAGCAATATGTATTTGAATTGAAATAACCTCTTATTCCATGACAAATATAATGTTTAAATACAAAATTTTATCGTATCATTAAATACCCCGCGTCATTTGTATGGTACATAATTGACTTAATCCCCATTCTACAAGTTTATGTATAGATCGTTAAAAGTCTATGTGATTGTGATTGAGAACAACTTGACAATATTATATTTCTTAATTGTTGTTCAGTAGGCCTACAATAAAAAAGCGCGCTACAGCCGAGTTCAATTAGGGACTTTAGTCAATTATCTTTCCCTGATAAAATCTGAAGCAATCCAATTGGTAAGTAGGTCCTTACAGTTGGAATCCTCGGATTTTATCATTGAATTCCTATGTAAGGGTAACAAAATATTTAATCTAATATCTTTGTTGTTAATGAAGATATTAACAGAAGTGAAGGAATTTAAATAGTTCTTTAGCTTAAAAATAATTAGCTTGACTTTCAAACAAATTAAATAATATTCAAAAAAGTTATTAAAGATTAAATTTGGCAGATTAGCATTGAAAAGTAAGGGTAAAATCCGAGTAATCCAACTAATTAGACCTACCTATTTTGAAGAGTTTACAAGGGGAAATAACTGACTAAAGTCCCTTATTCAAATGCACACTATACTATAATATATAATCGTACGAATTACACCGTGTGATAAGCAATAACCTTGTTTATTCATTTTAAAAGATATAAATACATAAATCGTTATATGGACTTGACAATGACTTCCATAAAAAGTAAATTGAAATCGTATCTGAGAACATCAGCGCATGACAGTGTGCTATTCAAATGCTTATAAGTTAGTTTATTGTAACCCAATTTCAACATTATAAAGTGCTTGCTTTTAAAAAAATAGTATAGGATATTGAAATAAATGGCTTATATAGGTGGGTATATTGCTCATGTGTTCAATAAGTTTCATGCAGGATGATAAGCGATAATTGTCATGTTTTTGAATTGAACATAGTTATGTTGAAATTTATACAACTCCATGAGTAGCAGTCCGATTTCGTTCATCGTAACATTTCTAAAAAATTCTTTCTTATAGCTTTAAAATGATATATTATTTATAAATATGCATAAATAAGAAATAGAATAAAAGATGGGTCCATTTACTTCAACAAAAAATATGCGCGAAAATAGGAAAGAATACACCTAACTTTAAACAAGTCTAGTTTTTGTTTTAATTATCTGATTTTAAAATTTAAAACATACGCGAAAACCACATTATCTAGGCTTTGAAATGTTAACAAGTTTTAAGAAATAAATTGAGTAACAAAAAAGTTAAGGGGTGGGTCCATGGAATCCATACGATATTTTTTGGGTTAAATATCTGTGTATGGGAATATATAACGACCAATACACTTTCATTGGACATAGCTGTGTTCAAATGCATGCTTATCCGTAATCTATCGTCCGATTTTGTTCATCTTACCTTTTCTGAAATGACATGTTCATAGCTTTCAAATGATGTATTAATTATGAATATCCATTCAAAAATGAAATTTTTAAAGGTGGGTCCATTTGCTCCAACATCAAAAATATACGCGCCAAAATTAACAAAGATAATACCAAATTTTGAATGCTCGTAAAATTCGTTTTAATAATTAGATTTTAAAAAGTAAAACATATTTGAAAACTACATTACCTTAGCATTCTAATGATGTAAAAATTTAAAAAATATGTGGAGAAATAAAAAAATTAAGGGGTGGGTCCATGGAATCTTTGCGATATTTTTGGGGTAAAATATCGATGAAAAATGAGTCATATTCAACTTAAATAAATATATCTTTATCACCGTCGGATTTTTATTTTGTTTACATTTTCGGAAAGCATATTGTCTCATCTTTCAAACGGTACCTTCAGAAATATAGAAATATATTCATTATTAAGAAAGTTAAGGGGTGGGTCCATGTAATCGTTCCCAAATTCGTTAAATGTATAGGTGGGTCCGTGGAATACACCTGTCCGTTCTTTTCCGCCGTCTATATCTGACTCAGTGGCCTATTGGTAGAAACTATACATGCTGTATGTGTGATCACAGTGGTTGGGGTTCGATCACTCGGATGGTACATTCATTTTCATTTCGCAAAGTGTCTGGAGCATTTGCAATGCTGTCGAAACTATATCTGTTTAATAGTATCATACTTACAAGTCATAAAATTTCGAAGAGTGACATGGCCAGAGAAAAGTTTCAACAAAAAAAAGATTGGTGGTAATGTGCTGAAATGACAGGTGCATTTTTACCATCGGAATTTTCTCTGACACACTGTGGGAAAACTTCTTGGTAAAAAGGTAACCAGTGTTCATTTTTGGAGTTAAGATCCTGAACCTCCCGATGTTTAACTTCCATTGTACTAGTGCCAATGCTTACACGTTTCTTTTATATTTACATCTTATTGTTTTCAGATTCTGTGAGATTACAACGTGGATCAATGCTATAGAAGTTTTGTTGCGACACAATGAACTGTTATGTGTATAGATTGGTTTTGAAGACAATGATCAATGTCCTCACTTATATGATAAAGGAAGTATATTTTACATTATTTTCATCAATATTTACATTAAAAGTACGGCAGTTCGATTTTAAAATCTTCTTTTTTATGCACATTCAATTGACTTAACAATCTTTAGCATGCTATCTCTTATGGGTCAAATTACCCATCATGATGGATATCATTATATAACTAATTTACAACTGGATAAAACAGTCGCATATTCTTTTTGCTCATTGTAAATTCGATTCGAACCAGTGACCTCACACTCCAAAGCACATGTTCTAATTTTGGATTATTGCTTATATATGACATTTTGTCTGCTGTTATCTTGTAACATTATACAGGTACAATGTGGTAAATATGTTATCAAGCTACCATAGATTATTCTCCTCATGAATACTATGTATAAGTAAGTAAATGTGTATATAAAATATGTGTATAAAATGTATAAGGGATTCGAGATTTTCTTATAGTTTGCAACCCTTCTAGTCAGCTCATAAGAAAGGCATTTTGTGTACAAATAGGATCCAGGCCAGCTCAGTTGGTAGCACGCAGGTCTATTGATCGAGGGGTCGTGGGTTCGATTCCAAGGCGGGGCATACTTTCGTAGAGGTTATGATATTATTTTTATGGCCATTCTCTCTTCTACCGATGATTCTTAATTATGTAGGACAGTTGACATTTACTGACGAAAGTTTGTGCTTAGTAGTTGGTTAACAGCTAAATCCAGAGATTTAGTCTTTCCAGGAACCTATAAAATGTGTTACTACACGCGTTAAACTCATTAAATATAAAAAACAAATCCAAAGTTACCCATCCGGTTAGCTCAGTCGGTAGAACGCAAGTCTACTGATCCAAAGTTCGATTCCCGGGTGGGGCATACTTCCGTGGAATTTGGTTGCAAAATAATTTCTACGGCATTTCTTCCTCCTAACAATGATTTTAAATCATGTAGTTAAGTTGTCAGTCACTGACGACAGTATTCACCTAATTACTGGTTAACAGCTGACTCATATATAGCTTTTCCAGGAACGGTGATTTGGTTAACTGACCGCTGTGATCTGACATTTACAAAGTGTTACTATGGCGATTAACCAATAAAAAGTTAAGATCTTGATGATTTATGCCTGTTTAAGAATAGTGATTTTCATGAACTGAATACAAGTGTTAATGGATTTTTATATTATTCATTAATATTCTTCAGTTGAAAGGGAACTCAGATTAATCCTTGATTTTAATACACATGTAATTTCTATATTTTGTTCATATTTTAAATACGCTTTTAATCTACTTTAAAAATCTTTGCATGTCTATTTATTTGTTTTAGGCTTTTAGTTCGTTATCATTTCTATACGATAAGTTATTATAATGTCTGCTTACATTCGTAGAGCTTGGTCATTAATTAGTATTTACCATTCGCTCACCTCTATCAAGTAGGGCAATTGTCAGTCAGTGACGTAACGTATTGGCCTAGTACTGAGTACTGGTCTGAGCCTTGGGTTAAGAGGTCTAGGACTATCAGTAGGATGCATGACCGCGGCAATGTGAATGAAAACAATTTTGAATTGTGGTATGTAGCACCCTGAATTACATGACGTTATAATGTCGGATTAAGTCTTATGCTTGGATAATCTCGTCTCGTTTTATGCGTTCATTAAAATTAAGGTAAAAGAAAAAGTTTGTCTTTACATTTTACTGATATTTGTTTTCTTTATTTCAGCTAATGGTATTGTGGTGCTTGAAAGCATGGTGTCTCGAGTTAAGTAATTATTTAAACTTAGATATTAAAATCTATTATTGAACATTTTCTGAAGGTAAATTAAAAATAGTTATGATTCAACAAGCTGGAAGACGATTTCACAGAAACAGAGAAGAACTGGTAAGTTGAAATTTATTAATTATTTTCTGGAAATGTCATTCGTTTATAAACTAAAGTGTTTGTTAACTTTACACTCATTGGAGAATCTAAATTTGTGTAGGGATTAGGGCGCGTGTTGCTTGTCTGTTTTTTTTTTTTTTGGGGGGGGGGGTCGAGTGTGCTTTTACATACATGTACTTTGTTTATTGACAAATGACATTTCTAGTTTTTTATTTAATTTTTCAAGTTGTGTTGTTATTTAATTCATTTTTTTCTATATGTTTTTTAAATTTTATTTTTTAGTTGTCCGTGTCTGACCTGAGATTTGCACCGATATCTCAGGTCCTCGCATGCATTTCCCTTCCATTCTGTCCCATCCCCGCCATGATGAGGATTCGGTCTGTTGGGATTTTAAGAGTCATTGGCTTCATATCCCCCAGCACCAGGGTTCGGAATACTTTGGTCACTATTATTTGTACTCTTGCTGACTTGCCAACTTTTACATTAATTTTACCTAGTTAAGACATAAAAAATTGGGGCCTTAGAATATAGCCGGTTGAGGGCGATTTGGGTTATTGGGAGGATTGTAGAGGATTTATTTGGGGGGGGAGGAAGGGTAGAACTGATGGCATTTAACTTTATAAGAAAACATGTTGTTGTGGTTTTACTTTAAGAATGTATTATGTGGCTTACTTAGGAACGTGGGTGTTTGTTTGGGGTTCAAATGAGTAAAATAGGGGATGTTTATACCATGGACATGAGAAAAGATGTTTTGAACTAACTTGTTAACAAGGTATTGTTAATTTTGGTTAAACAATGGTATACATGTATTTAGATGCTTAATCGAGTTTACTTAGGAAATGGCGAAAATTACTACTAAGAAATAAGAACGTTTATAAAAATTACGTAGCCGGCGCTTTCTAAATATAGTTGTAATAATCATGTTTTTTTTTTAATCCTAGAAATGTTTTTATGAACTTTCTAAAATCTTTTACATGTACATGGTATCATTACAAAGCTAAATATTTATTCCAAACTTCATAAACAATAATTTGATATTTGTAATGTTGCTTACGTAGTATATTAAAAGTAAGTGTGCACACTTTAAATGGCAATACTAATTTTGCATGTATATGAGTCAAGAAATATTGTTTGTACCAATGCGACATACCAGATGTCTAACAACTTTTCCACAATTTCGTATATGGTGTAGTTAATAATCCCAATTTTCTTATGCTTAGCACATCTTACTATGAAGATTTGTTCACATTAAATCATTCTGTGTGACACTTGAACATAACATTACAGAACGTTCAAATTAAAACGAGGTTATGATTTTTTATGATCAAATTTCATTTATATATATTAAAAATTTAACAGGGATGTACATGATACGTTTAGATTTTATACCAAACATCATTTTCACATTTAGTAAAACAGTTAGCAGGGGTGTGCAAAAATGAAGTACATTTGGCGCAATGTGATATTACAAAACAAAGAGCAAATACGTTAATGCACACGTTCACTCGTGTACTTACACACATTCTCACGTTGAGATATTAAACATGTGCATTCTTTAATAATATCAAATTTAATTCTAAATTTTATTTAATTTTTAAACTGTTTATCTAGCTGCCTTTCACATTGTAAGTTTTCAATTTTAAAATTACACACAATTGACATGTCAAAAATGTGCTTACTCCTGGAATAGTATCTGACCTTAATTTAAATAGCTTACACACAATTTGACATAATATCGGGTTTTTTCGCATGTCTATGTTTTTCAAATAAAAAAATACAATTTGACATGTAAGAATTTTGTTATTCCCAGGTAAGTATCTGACCCTAATTAAGACAATATACACACATTACGACATTTCATTCAATACATATTCTCATGTAGATCCCTGTCTTCAAATATAAATCTAACACACAATATGATATGTCATTCGGTCGTTATTCTCATGTAGGTATCTTTCTTCAATTAACATCTCACACACAATATTCCATTGTTATTTTCATATAGGTTTCTATCTTCTATCTTACATGCAATATGACATGCCATTCTATCGTTTTTTTCATGTAGGTCTCTGTCTTTAAATTAAAACTTAACTCAAATGACATGTCAGATATTTTTCCCAGGTAAGTATCTATTCTGTTTTACTTACACACTATATGACATGTTTTTCTATCCTTATTCTCATGTAGGTTTCTGTCTTCAATAAAAACCTTATACACTGTGTAAGACATGTCAGTCGGTCCTTATTCTCTTGAGATCTCTGTCTTCAATTAAAAACCTTACACACAAAATGATATGTCGGTCTGTCGTTATTCTCATGTAGGTTTCTGTATTCAATAAAAACCTTATACACAGTATGAAATGTCAGTCGGTCCTTATTCTCTTGAGATCTCTGTCTTCAATTAAAAACCTTACACACAATATGATGTGTCATTCTGTCGTTATTTTCATGTATGTCTCTGTCTTTAAATTAAAACTTAACTCAATTTGACATGTAGGTCTCCGTCTTTAACTCAGTTTGACATGTCAGAATTTCTTTATTCCCAGGTAAGTATCTATTCTTAATAAAGATAACTATCACACAATATTACACGTTATTCTATTCTTAATCTTATGAAGGTTTCTGTTTTCAAAAAAATCTCGGACACAATATGACCTATTAGTCGGTCGTTAGTCTCAGGAAGGTCTCTGTCTTTATATAAACAGCTTACATACAAACTACATGTCAGCTGGTAGTTATTCACATGTAGGTTTCTGACTTCAATTAATAAACATTACACACAAAATAACATGTCAATCGATTGTTATTCTTATGTAGATATCTGTCTTCAATTAACAAAAACTTACACACCCCATGGCATGTCTTTCCATCGTTATTTTCATGCAGGTTACTGTCTTTAAATTAAAATCAAACTTAATTTGACCTGTTAGAATTTTTTTATTACCAGGTAAGTATCTATTCTTAATTAAGATAAATTATACACAATATGACATGTTTATATCCTTAATCTCATGCAGGTTTCTGTCTTCAATAAAAATCTTACACACAATATGACATATCTGTAGGTCCTTATTTTCATGTAGATATCTGTCTTAAATAAAAACCTTACCCACAGTATGACATGTCAGTCGGTTGTTATTCTCATGTAGATCTCTGTCTTCAATTCAAAACCTAACGCACAAAACGACATTTCATTCTATGGTTATTCTCATGTAGGTCTCTGTCTTCAATTAAACATCTTACACACAATATGACTTCGGTTGTTATTCTCATGTAGACCTCTGTCTTCAATTAATAATCATTACACATAATATAACATGTCAGCCGGTAGTTTTCCTTTTGTAGATATCTGTCCTTAACTTAAACAAACTTACACACACTTTGACATGTCTTTCCATCATTATTTTTATGTAGGTTTCTGTCTTTAAATTAAAACTTAACTCAATTTGAAATGTCAGAATTTCTTTATTCCCAGGTAAGTATCTATTCTTAATTAAGACAACCTTCACACAATATGACACGTTATTCTATTCTTAATTTTATGTAGGTTTCTGTCTTCAATAAAAATCTTACACACAATATGACATGTTAGTCGGTCCTTATTTTCATGCAGATATTTGTCTTCAACTAAAAACCCTACACACTATATGACATGTCAGTAATTCCTAATTGTCATGTTGATTTCGGTCTTCATTAATATTACACACAATTCCACATGTCATTCTATCCTTTGCCATGTAGGTCTCTGTCTTCTAATTAAAACTTTTACCCATTTGACATATGTCAAAATATTCATTCTTCCAGGTAAGCATCTGATCCTAATTAAGACAACTTGATAATAAGACAATATAAAGAACTTTTTTTAAAGTATAGAACAAAAATACTGATTCACAACCAATTCAGCAACACTGTCACTCATTCAGTTTTAATAACGTGTGTAGTCTTCTTTTGAAGCAATTACAGCTTGCATTCTATCTGGCATGCTTCTGATAAGTCTTTAGCACCTTTCTACATGTATATTGACCCAGGCATCCCGTTATTAGCCTCTAAATCTTTTAAATTTCTTGACCTGTGACATGGAACCCAAAACAATAATGATATTGTAAACTGATTAATGGTGTTTGCCTATGTGGTTTTTGTCATTCATTTGTATATCAGACATACATATTACAAGTTGTTTTGTCCCATTTCTTATGTAGGTTTGTCTAGGGTCGTTGTTTAGTGGTATTCGAATTATCCGGATTTAATTCCTAGGCTCCATAGGATATTTCCTTTCATGAAATATAATCTACTTATGGCTATTGTCTTCCGTATTGGGTGAAATTGTTTCGAAGGGTTAGCCGGTACGGATAATCGATATGTGTCCAGAAAAGCTGGTTATGGTAGTTGGCCACCTTTAAACCTTGTTAAATGGGGGCAATTTGTGCATTAAAGTACCGGTATGTTAGTTCTAATCGCTATTCAGAAAAAAATGTAAGCTTTTATTTAGCCTTTTTTGTCCCCATGCTTTGTCTTGCATTTTTGTAACATATTGTTACTGTTTTTTTTAAAATGTGCTGATAGTGGTAGCAGTGAAAAGCTGTTTTATTAGATATTAAAAAAATAGTTAATACTAATCAAAATATATAGAAATGGGGAAATTTAAAACATAGTTGATCTGCAATAGATATATAAATGTGTAAATTGTAAAAGAAGGTCTGTTGAAATGTAAAGTTATGTTAACTTTCGATCTATTGTTTACATTACTTTTTTGTTTTACATTTTTGTCTAACAATGTTATATTCAATGTAAGTGTTTGACATTTAGATCACCCATAGGACTATTTTACAAAATACTTAATAAGATTTTTATTTCATTTGTCAGTCAGTTATTAAAGCTGTTGACTTGGTACCAACTGTCTGTATTCTCTGTAACAATACAAACTATGATAAGCTGTGTAGCATGACTAAATTCAAAAAAATGTCTGAAAATACATAAATGATTTATACTTATACCATCACATCAATGGGTTTAACAACATAATTATTGTACGTAGGTCAAAAACTACTAAAACTATTGTTCTGTCTTTTTTATATACATGTAGTTATCACTTATGATGCTTGATAACGATGTACTAAGACTTTTTATTTGTTAAGTAAGTGAGTTTAAACCTATATACTTCGAATAAAAAAACGACAACAAACAAAATAGACAATTCCGAGCAATCTAGTGAAGGGCCCATTTATGGGAGGATAGCTAGATCGGAATTATACTTATATATATATGACAAATAATTCTGAGCAATCTAGTGAAGGGCCTTTTATGGGAGGATAGCTAGATCAGAATCATTTTTAAAGATATCACACATAATTCTGAGCAATCTTGTGAAGGGCCCATTTTTTGGGAGGATATCTAGATCAGAATTATACTAAAAGATATCACACATAATTCTGAGCAATCTAGTGAAGGGCCCATTTATGGGAGGATAGCTAGATCGGAATTATACTAAAAGATATCACGCCTAATTCTGAGCAATCTAGTGAAGGGCCCTTTATGGGAGGATAGCTAGATCAGAATTATTTTTATAGATATCACGCCTAATTCTGAGCAATCTAGTGAAGGGCCCTTTATGGGAGGATAGCTAGATCAGAATTATTTTATAGATATCACGCATAATTCTGAGCAATCTAGTCAAGGGCCCATTTATGGGAGGATAGCTAGATCGGAATTATACTAAAAGATATCACGCATAATTCTGAGCAATCTAGTGACGGGCCCATTTATGGGAGGATAACTAGATCGGAATTATACTAAAATATAGCATACATAATTCTGAGCAATCTAGTGAAGGATAGCTAGATCGGATATTATTTCTTGTTAACAATTTTTGATGATGTACCAAATATTAAGGGTACTATTTACAAAACATAATTGACATGGTGATGAAAGTACTAAGTCTGGCTAGGATGCTAATTACATGTAGAAATAATTCACTTATTTGAAAAAAAAATCTTTTGGAATTTTGGAAATTTGTGTTAAAAATAAGTGTATTAACAATTTAAACTACGTATAATGAATTATGTTGTTGTCCACATGGATGTTAAAGGCATATAGTATAGTTAATTTATGTACATGTTTGTTACCTAACTGATTAATTTACATATTACAAAAACTTTAAAAACTACAGCATTTTCTAATGATTTGTACTGTGCACAGAAGTGGTCAATGGTATCAAGTAACATACTTCGCAGCTTATGATTTGATAGAACATGGCTATATATGTATTAGTATGATAAAGCAATTTTGTAATGTATTTAGGGCATATGGTAATGTAGTGTCATCATATTTTTACGTTTTGAAAGAGATAATTAACTTGTACATACAATCAGTGTAAATGATCGCATGATCGTTATTATTATTTAACAGCTATTTTAATATACGTATTTTTATAATTAATTCAACTTGATTGTGTTTTTGCAATTAAAGTATTTTGTTTAAGATACATTGTTTAGTAATGATATAATATAATTTTACTACGAAACCATTCTGATGACTTTTAGAATAATGCATGCACTTTATTAGTTTTATTCTTCCAATGTCTTCAGTTCAGCTTATTGGTAAAGTCAAGTGGAAAAGATTTCGTTTTTCCCCTATGTTTTCATACCGATTTTGGTTCTTTAAGATAAGTGATTAGACTCTCAATTAATGTTACACTCGTGTATTGGTTCTGATTGTTTAAATACTAGATAGGATTTTTTTCAAAAGGTATCCCCACAACAAACAAACTATGACTACAGTTTTATAATGATTGGTTAGATTTGTATGGAAGAAACTTTAATGATCTTAAACACTTTCGTTTTGTACACAAACACATGACCTTTGTACGCAGACGCTGGTCATCTAGGGTAAAACTGTTTGTTTACCTGAAACACGTGGCAATGTTTATATTCTGATAATTTCCCAGTTCAACTGTACTGAATAAGTATCAACACAGATAAGTGTATTTTACTACAGCCAGCACATCTAACCTAGCTTTCCAGGACTGGTGTCTATGTTCTGTACTCACCTACCCTTCAACAAGTCTGGGAACTTCTTCATATACTTAATCAATGAAAGAAAGTTGACAATTTTCCTGGAAATATATAAGCGGCCCGAATTTTTCTCATTTATGACTTGTTTCTATTACACACGCCTTTACAAACTCATATGGAAATCGGTCGTTTATTTATTCTACAATATGTACGAGGTCCCAGACTTAAGCTAGTAGTAGTAAGCTATTCAAAGTAACTATTCAAAAGTTTATTTGTGAGTAAACTGTAACTTTCTTGTTCTTTGATTGGGTTATTTAACACCATGTCCTTTAACTGACATCCTGTTTCTTGCAGTTTTCCTGATTCTTCTGTATTTATGATAAAGCAGATTGAGCAGATGTACATAATTAGCATTTATATAGTCCCATCGCTCATACAGGGTTCTGTCTTTAATTAAAATAACATACCCACAATATGACATAACATTCGATAGTTTCTGTTTTCAAATTTCACCTAACATCTGAATTGACAAGCCACACGATTCAATCGCTCAGTTGGTCTTTAACTTTAATTCAATAACAGTCACACGTTATCACATGCATGTCAGACTGTCCTTTTTCTATCTTCTATTAAAGTAACTAACACACACAATGGCATGTCAGATAGCAAAGATAGTACATAAAATATGGCTTGTCATTCGGTCCTTATTCTCATGTCGGTCTATATCATAACTTCAAATAAAATTAACTTTCACATGATATGATAGACAATGTCATTAGTACTGGGCTTTAGTCTTTTGATAAATAATGCTTTTGGCACATGTGACAAGCGACACGATTGACCAAAGAATTGAAGTTTTGTGTTCTACTTCATTAATGATTGAGTTGATACCAAGAGAGCACAAATATGTATGTACATTAGAGTATGTGGGTAAATGTTGTATAAGTTTAACACAGAATCTATTGTTTCTATCCAACCGTTCTAGGGCAGACTGTGACACATTGTTCCACAGTTTACAGCCGTAAAGACTTTTGGGTATTACAACAGTTTTATAGATTTTCGACCACGCTACGGGTGATAAGGCTTTTTGGTTGAAGGTTGAAAACACATACATGCAAGTATAACAATACACATAAAATACTCATAATTCAAGTGACTCATCTAAAATTACTTTCTAAAAACCCTTCACAATTAAACAAAATAAAACATCAATAATAATAAAAATCTTGCCCATAAATGGGATAAAAACATTTTCCACCAACTCACCTCTCAAAAGAAATACTGCATGTGGACATTAGTGATTGTAAGTTAATGGAATGGTAAATTTATTTTGTATAATTATTCAGTCCACCCTTATTGAATATAAGTTAAAATTATTATCAAAAATCTTAGAAAGCCATCAATTTCCAAGGTTCGAATAATTAGAAACACGAAGTCAAGCAACTCAAAACTAGACAGAAGCAAGATTAGAGAATCGAGAAAAAAGACGAAAAAGACAACAACAGATAGGATTCTTATATAAGACCCTAAGATAAAAAGTCTAGACGCAAGTTCAAATTAACGATTCTGTCGCAAAACTTTTGTGTTTTTGAGTGTCATTTTACTCCACCCGTCTCTTTGTCTGAATCCTTATATCAAGTGTTAATGAGTAGCTGTTATGCACATTAGTCAATGTTTAAATATGATTTTTTTCCACAGTTTAGATACAACTTAAGTCGATAGCTTTTATTAGTATGTATATTACCTTCTGGTTTGATTTTGACATAACCACATAAGTGTTTAAGTCAATTATCATTATGGTTAGAATCGAATTTTTTCACAAGTTTGTTTTTAGATTTCAATGAAATTACAAGTGGCTGAGTACTTAAATATGACAAAACTTGGGGGGGGGGGTCATTAAAGCTTAATTTGGTTTTTGTCTGCATGGTTGGGGTTATGATTTTAAGGAGGGTTTTTAGTATAGGGTTTGGTTTTGGGGTATTGATCGATTTGTCTTAGCTAGGTAAAAACATAGTTTGTGCAAGTCAGCTATCTTGGAATAATGGTGATCAGAGACTTCCTATAGCCCTGGTAGTTAGGTGGGAATGGTAGCGGAAATGACCGCCCTAAACGGACCACATAACCCCCATGGTGTATAAAATCCCTGCCCGTGCCCTTCCCTGGCCCTATTGCATGCTTGTCAGTGCTCCGTGTTTCCCACTATTCTTGTTTATGTTTAATCTAATCTGTTTCTTTTTCAGCATTTCTTTAATCATATTTTTACATTAAACAACATATTTCTGTCGGGTTTCTCTTCTCGTGTTTTGTCTATTTCAGGTTGTGATGGTTGAATCAAGAAAGTTAGACAGGACAAGACAATCTACAAGAAAAATCTCTTAACGAGAACAAGACAAATATTTAGCTACTGGGGTCATAATAAATCTATCTTACGACAAAACCCGTCTTAAGCCAAAATCGGAAAATATTTATTATATGGTCAATATTTATTCCTATTGATACTAAAATACACAGATTAATTTATCATAGTATAAATTCTGATTATTCTACCAATTGTTTTACCACAAAAGCTTATTCGACAAATTCATAAGATTGATTTCAGATGATTTTGCTGTACGATATTTTTAATTATGACCCCTGCTTGTAGAGGGTAGGGGCAAAGTGACTGTACATGACTGAAGCCACTTGACCATAAATATATACATGTATATTAAATGTGGCGTAATAAGAATATGACATATAGCAGGATTTTCTTCGTTAACAAAGTTATATTTGACTTTCTATTTTTTTTTCCAATTTTTATCCTAACTAGTGAACGTGCTATACATTTATAAATACAACTAGGTTTGTACTCACATGTAAGTTTTAAGTACAAATTAAGACCGATGAAACATTTCTGCTTGGTTTTTCTCGTACGTTATATATATTACAGATAGTGACTTATGTTTATGGCTCAAGACAGAAAAGAAATACAAGATTTGTTCAACATGAGTTCAGTTTAGAAGTAAATGGTATCATGACATTCTGGTATAAGTACCATTGGTAAGCACATTAGTATTCTTAATCAGAAATGTTGATAATATTTATGTAAACCGGAATTATATGTTTTTACGAATCATGATAATTCCATTTTAAAATGTCAATTACTGCAAAACGGAATACCCCTGAAATATGTCATAAAAAGGAAGCGACATTCACAAACGACGTCTTTTATTGAAACCTATATAATAGAGCATTTGACATTAGTCCTACAGGCTACAGCATTTGAGGTGAACCGTGCGCTTGAGTCCCTTTAAATAGTTCTGATTAAAGGTGCTAGTTCACAGATTTTGGTTTATTTTTTTCAATACAAAAATACCATTCAGATATGTAATGATAGCAAAAAAATAATTCTTATCATTTATTGTGTATAATTTTAAGATAAACTGACCTATATGTTGCAAACAATATATAATAAAGTCACAAAAATACACTAAAAGCGTCTATACCATGTCAAATCGGGTAGATATGAAACACTATCATAGTTGTTCGCAATTTGCACTAAAATTGTCATTATCAGAACACAACTTTCCCGCGTTCAAAAATGTTACCATACAATTTTGATAGTTTTAGAAAAAGTTGATATTTAAGCTGAAATCTGTGAATGAGTACCTTTAAGAATCCAAGTGATGACGCCCAGCCATTCTTCAGCATTTTTATGGTATAAATTTTAGCTTGATAAGAAAACTAAATATTTTACGTAATGCAACACATGTTTTCAGTACAAATAAATGTCATTTAATTTTTACAACAATATTTTTGGGTGAAATATGATTACGATACGCTAATGATGTAAAATAAGATACAAATACATGTATGACAATTAAAATGATACATAAGTAAATGATGATTTAATTTTTATGCAAAATGCATTGTAAATTGTAGAATGTGTTTCTGCCATTTGACTAGCATTCTGTTGCAGTCGCCGCCCGGCTAGCTCAGTTGGTTGCACGCAAGTCTACTGATCGAGGGGTCGTGGGTTCGATTTCCGTGCGGGGCATACTTTCTTGGAGCTTGGTCATGAAATTATTTCTACTGCCATTCTCCCTCCTACCAATGATTTTAAATTATGTAGGGAAGTTGTCAGTCACCGACGAAAGTATGCGCTTAGTAGTTGGTTAACAGCTAAGTCCAGAGATTTAGCCTTTCCGGGAGGAATGAGTAGGTTGACTGACCGCCGTTATATGACCTTATATGTGTTGCTACAAACAAACAAACAAACTGTTGCAGACTGACTAAAATTTTTAAAATTAACGAAGTATCTATATATGTTAAACAGAGCTGGTTCAGAAATTGAGTGATGAAACCTGTCAGCATTAAGTGTTTTGCATAATATGCAAATTACTTTCCACTGTATCAAAATACCAATTTTTGCTTATAGTTTAATTACGAACTACACGTATGACAGAAATTTAGAATGAGTATCGGTATCACATTTGTTAGGTATATCTTTCTTATGATACCATTTTAATGAGGTAATAAAAGTTGCATATGCAAATTAAGTATTTCAATGAAATTTTAACATTTATCTATTCAAATCACAGGCATGTGGGTTAGGTCAAGATATCCCCCCTCTTTGGACCCGCTCAAGACCCATCTACAACCCAAAACCCTTTAAACACATCTCATAACACATAATTCTTATTAAAAAAAAAAACATATCAAAACATAACAAAACAATTCTCAAAAAATAAACAACACCGATACTATATTCTAAGAAAAGGTATGTAACTCTCAAGCTTATTTCTGTAGAAAAACAGACATGGTTGTAATCTATGCCTCATAGATCAGTCAATTTTTGGCCGATTTCAGTCAGCCCGAGCTTAATCAACTCAGATATAAATATTCCTTTCATTGCTATAAAGACCTACTGTCTATCTACAACTATAGCAGCAGTGCGAGGGTCAAAACTGTTCGAAATACGATCTAGGACACCGTGTGACAGTGGAAATCGAATGTTTTGTTGGAGTCGGAAATTGAATTCCACTTTTCAAACCCGAACAAATTCAGTGCCTTCAGCGCTTTGATTTACGATCTTGTCATGGAAACAACGTAAATGTCACAAGGGTGACTTCAAATGGCGCAACCAACGCGAAATGTCACGCATACTCCGTCTGCACAGGTTTAATTTTCCATTTATAAAATAAAACATTTAAACTGAAACTGCTTGTTTCTATGAGGCCAAAAACACTGGTACACATGTCCTAGTGTACAATTATTTGTATGAAAATTTATCTACTTAAAGTTTAAATTAAATGTCGTAACCGATATATCATGTATTTCGAGAGTCGAAGACAGTTTTCAACGAGTTGACATCAGTATTATTAGGCTGTAAAAGTTTTATTTTGGAACGTATTTATATTAATTTTGCAATTAATAAATGCATTAGTTCTGATTGCTAAGCAACAAATTAAAAATAAATTTGTATTGTACAAGTCTGACAATGAGCGTTCGAGTCACGACGAAACAGAATCTTATTTTTTTTAACATTTTATTTTAATTTCGAAAGTGTGTCTTTAAATCCAGAGATTTCTTTCCTATGAAATGGAACTATTTTTGTGAACACACTCAGCGCACGAGAAATCATTGCGCCCCAGCAAAGTGGTTGCGGTTTAGCGATGCGAATTACGCTAATAAGCTATAGCCTATGTAGAGTTTAGTATTGGAATATTTTGTACGACCATTCTTTTGCCTATCTCTATATCAAGTAAAACAGTTGGTTGTAGATTATTCAGAAATCTATACACTGAGTAGTTTAGCTATCCATCGTTTATGTGATGGTTCATTACTAAATGTCTATTATTTATAACAACTGCATTCACTTTTACATAATAAACATAGTCTGTAGCCACGACACTATGATAAATCGGAGAATTCAGCGAAATATAGGCAGGTCCCTTATTTTATACTAGAGAAACATTAATGTAGTTGATATGGCTAGAAAGGTAAACCATTTATAAATCTGAGGGACTTAGTCAGTTATTTCCCCTTGTATACTCTTCAAATAGATAGATTCAATTTGTTGGATTACTCGGATTTTATCCAAACTTTTCAATGTCAGTTTGCCAAAATTAATCTTAAATACCATTTTTGTAAATCATTTAAATTGTTTGAAAATTAAGCTAAGTATTTTTAGGGTAAAGAACTATCCTAATTTCACCACTTCTGTAAATATTTTAATTAACAAGAAAGATATTAGATGAAATATTTTGTTATCCTGTCATAGATCTTCAATGATAAAATCCGAGGATTCCAGGTGTAAGGACCTACTTACCAATTAGATTGCTTTATATTTTATCGGGGGGGGGGGATACCTGACAAAAGTCCCTAATTATTCTGTTATTAATTTTATTGATTTGAAAACTTAACTTTTGTTCAATCGTTTTATTTTTGCAGAATGTTCAAATGTAATATAGGCCTAACATCAGAATATAGTTGTACAGTGTTCCAAGTAATTCAACATAGTTCAATGGAAGAATATCAAAATTTAAATGAGGTAAAGTTTATTATTCAATGAATTATACACAATGTTCACAAATAGTAATCCCCTGCCGGAACAATTTTGTTGACGTTTATTTTCTGGAAGCCACTTGTCTCCTGTATAGTTTAATAATATGGGTCTGTGAAGTTAGCAATCTATTGTCTATTCTCTATTTAAAAGTTTATTCGCACAATACACAGCTATGTATTGAGAAATCTATTCATTCAGAAGTCTATTCGCATTTACTGTATACATAAATATAGGTAAGTTGAAAAATCTGTACGAAAATCTATTCACAAAATGCCGAACAGATAGCTGTCTATTCGGATCTATATTCAAAAGTCTTTTCACGAATATATAGCTATGCATTCAGATTGTTCCTGAGGTTCATTCGTCGGGGTATGAATAGACAGCTGTATATTCGGAAGTCTATTCAGAAGTCTATTCGAAAAAAGTCAGTAATGCAATCAAAGAGATTTAAAAGTCTTTTCGTGGAATACGTAAAGAGACAAATGTCCATTCAAAAGTCTATTCCGAAGTCTATTCGCAAAATCATATATATGCATTTAGAATGTGCCTAACCCGGGTCGATAGCGCAGTTGGTAGCGCGCCGGGATTTGGATACTCGTGCCCGAGGGGGTGCGGGTTCGAATCCCACCCGGGGAGGTTATACCCTTCCATGAAAATTTGACAATAATGTCGATTTTCCTCCATTGATTAGTTAATATGGAGAAGTTTCCGGCCTTGTGGAAGGGTAGGTGAGTACTGGTTATAGACAATGGTCCAGGAAAGCTAGGTTAGGTGCGATGGACGCCGTGAAATGACCTAAATTGTGTCGATACGGCGTTAACTCTAATAAATAAATAAAATATAAATAAATAGAATGTGTCTAAAGTCTATTATAAAGTTGCGAACAGACAGCTTTCTTTTCAAATGTCTATTCAAAAGTCTATTCGCGAAATCAAGTTTATGCATTTAGAATGTGTCAGAAGTATATTCTAGGATTGCGAATAGATGGCTGTCTTTTCAAATGTCTATTTGCAAAAAATCAAGTAAATGCATGTAGATTGTGACAGAAGTATATTCTTGGATTGCGAAAAGACAGCTATCCATTCATATGCCAATTCAGAAGTCATTCAGAATGTAGCAGAAGTCTTTTGTATGAAGTTACTTTTTGTAAAGTGTTAAATAGACATATTCAAATTATTTATCAGAAGTCTATTCGCAAAATCATACATATGCATCAAAGATGTGCCAAAAGTCTGTGCAAAGAGTAGCGAATAGACAGCAATTTTTACAAACGTCTTTTTAAAAGTCTATTCGCAAAATCATGTATATGCATTCAGAATGTGTCAAAAGTCTATTCAAAGAGTAGCGAATAGACAGCTGTCAATTCAAATGTCTATTCAGAAGTCTATTCGCAAAATCATGTAAATGCCTTTTGAATGTGTAAGACGTCTATTATGGAGTTTCGTATAGACGGCTGTCCATTCAAAAGTCTATTCAAAAGTATATTCGCAAAATCATATACATGCATTTATAATGTGTCGAAAGTCTATTATAAAGTTTTTGCATAGACAGCTGTCCATTCAAATGTCTATTCAGAAATCTATTTGCAAAATCATGTTTATGCATTCAAATTGAGTCAGAAGTCTATTATAGAGTTTCGTATAGAGACTGTCCATTCAAAAGTCTATTCAGAAGTCTATTCGCAAAATCATTTATATACATTTAGAATGTGCCAAACGTCTATTCAAAGAGTAGCGAATAGACAGCAATTCTTACAAATGTCTTTTCAAAAGTCTATTCAGAAGTCTATTTGCGAAAATATAGCTATGTATTTGGACACTTTCAGGCGTCTATTCGGAAATGCAGTTCTTTTAAAAGTCTTCTCAGAAGTCTTTTCGCAACATCGTGTATATGCATTTAGAATGTGTAAGAAGTATATTCTCGGATTGCAAATAGACAGTTGTCTTTTCAAATATATATTTTGAAGTCTATTCGCAAATTTAGAAAGTGTCGGAAATTTATTATAAGAGTAGCCAGCAGACAGCAGTTCTTTTAAAAGTCTTCCTAGAAGTATTTTCGCAAAATCGCGTATATGCATTTAGAATGTGTCAGAAGTATATTGTAGGATTGCGAATAGACAGATGTCTATTCAAAAAACATTTGTAAGAATTGCTGTCTATTCGCTACTCTTTGAATAGACTTCTGGCACATTCTAACTGCATATATATTAATTTTGCGAATAGACTTCTGAATAGACTTTTGAATGGACAGTTGTCCATTCGAAACTTTATAATAGACTTCTGACTCAATCTGAATGCATATACATGATTTTGCGAATAGACTTCTAAATAGACATTTGAATGGACAGTTGTCTATTCGCAACTCTATAATAGGCTTGTGACACATTCTATATGTATGTAAAAGATTTTGCGAATAGACTTCTGAATAGACATTTGAATGGACAACAATCTATTCGCAACTTTGTAATAGACTTCTGACACATTCTGAATGCATATACATGATTTTGCGAATAGACTTCTGAATAGACATTTGAATGGACAGCTGTCTATTCGTAACTCTTTGAATAGACTTTTGACACATTTTAAATGTATATACAGTTAATCTTGCATAAGCGACCACGTCTCCTAAGCGACCATTTGCACTAAGCAACCACTCTGAGTTCCCACAGACCATTTTAACTCTTTAAATCTTTGCCTTAAGCGACTTTTGTCTAACGCGACCAGCGGCCACTGGTTTTGGCCGAAACTGACTAACTTATTTGTGTTAAACGACCGGCTCAAATAAATCGTATTTGGCGAAAATCGTTAAAAATCGGTAATTAAAATATACACCGGGAGTACGTCGTCTCAATGTCTATCACCTATAAAGTCGTATGTCAGGCTCTAAAAATCAATAATTGACAGTCATAAATACTGTAAGATAAAGGGGTAAGTGGGAACAATCAACTAAGTGACACTAATATGATAATACACATTGGACAATTAGCCCCATATCAGGGTCGATTAAAACATCCGTTCTTACCATTCAATCACCGTGGAGAGTTATTGTTTTCTTACACATTTCAAGTCTGCTAATTTGCCTTTTAATACGTGCATAGAACGTGTAAATTAATATTCATTAAAAAAATACGTAAACAGAAACAATTTGTAAATTTAAACAAAGAAAGGTCAATATTGAGGACATTATAGACACGTTTTCCGAAAATAGCGTCACATTCTAATATCAAACGAGGTCAACATTTTTACGCATGTAGTTTGCAGCGCTCGTTAGAACAAAGAATTAGCTGGCGTGTTGGACAATTATCACAATTAATTCTTATAAATTGTGTGAATTTCACAGTTTTAACTGCAACGGCCTTTACTCTGATGACCTAAATATTGGTTGTTTTTATGGCGAAAATGTCCGGGAATAACGGATTTTAACATGTACGTAAACAGAAACGGCCGTTTCGCAATCGTTATTTCCACTTAATTGAAATCAATTATTGCAATTTGAAGCTGAATTTAGGATGTTTTGAAAAAAGAAAAATCGATTTGCCTATTATTTGTATGCATTTGACGACATTTAAATAAAAGCCCATGCAGTTAAAATCGTCCCGTTGACAGAAAATGTTCTATGAAAATGACGAATTTTAGATTGTCAGAACAGCTTCAAGGTCGGTAATCAACATTTGTCTTAAGAGACCATTGTCTTAAACGACCACTTTTTGTCTCTCCCTTGGATGGTCGCTTAACACAAGATCCACTGTATATGATTTTGCGAATATACTTCTGAATAGACATTTGAATGGATAGCTGTCTATTCGTAACTCTTTGAATAGACTTTTGACACATTTTAAATGTATATACATGATTTTGCGAACTGACTTCTGAAAAGACATTTGCAATAATTGCTGTCTATTCGCTACTCTTTGAATAGACTTCTGGCACATTTTAAATGTATATACATGATTTTGCGAATAGTCTTTGGAATAGACTTATGAATTGACATTTGTCTCTTTACGTATTCCACGAAAAGACTTTTAAATCTATTTGATTGCATTACCGACTTTTTTTCGAATAGACTTCTGAATAGACTTCCGAATATACAGCTGTCTATTCACACCCCACGAATGAACCCCAGGAACAATCTGAATGCATAGCTATATATTCGCGAAAAGACTTTTGAATATAGATCCGAATAGACAGCTGTCGTTTTGGCATTTTGTGAATAGATTTTGGTACAGATATTTGAACTAACCTATATCAATGTATACAGTAAATGCAAATAGACTTCTGAATGAATAGATTTCTCAATGCATAGCTGTGTATAGTGCGAATAAACTTTTGAATAGAGAATAGACAATAGATAGCTTTGTTGAACCTCATTTTTCACAACCCGTGTTTTTCACAACTTGTGAAAAACGCGTACGCATTTTTCACAACTTGTGTGAAAAACACGTTAGCATACAAATTTCATACGAGCATAGAAACGCATTTTTCACAACTTCAAATGTGACGTAAAAGGTTTTGAAAAATTTGAGTTTTTTGGTACTAACGCATTTTTCACACTTGTGATTTTTTTAGTTGCTAGCTGTAAGTTA
Source organism: Mactra quadrangularis (assembly GCA_025267735.1). Classification (NCBI taxonomy): domain Eukaryota; kingdom Metazoa; phylum Mollusca; class Bivalvia; order Venerida; family Mactridae; genus Mactra; species Mactra quadrangularis. Next base: position 43,031,567 of record CM046298.1, on the reverse strand, counting down.
GTAAGTAAGTAAGTATTTTTTTTTATTTTCGTGACATGTTTTATGACAATATTACAAACATGAAAACAACATGAAAAGTATTTACAGATAAACACGAGACCCAGTGGGTGTAAGAACCACACTTGCAAAAAGATTTTTTGTGAAAAACGAGGTTTAAAGTTTGTTACAACCCGTTTTGTAATAAAAGCCCGAATTGTTTTAATTATTACAAAACGGGTTATTACAAAAGTAATTGAACATACAAACGCAATTTGTAATCAAATCCTGAAATGTAATAAAATGTCTAGTTATATTAATTTTATCATAAAATATAGTATGATACTTTGAATTATTGGTAAGGAAAGAAAATAATGTTTAACAAGCAAACAATTATGTTCAAATAGACAAATTACTTGCATTCGTCATATAAATTTGAAGATTTCGTCAGAAAAACAAGTTGTCATATTATATTGAAAAACGAGTATTTAAAAAGTGGTTGAACTTACCAACCCGTTTATTATAAATAATTATTACAATTCGGGGTTTTATCACAAAACGGACAAACGTTGAAAAAAACCACGAGCGTAATTTTTACTGGTTGTGAAAAACACGGTGTGTGAAAAATGAGGTTCAACGTTTGAACCTCATTTTTCACAGAACGCGTTTTTCACAACCTATAAAGAGCACGTTTGTGAAAAACGAGGATCAACATGGCAAACTTGCTCAATACCGGAATATGTTGTCGGCCTCGAGGTTTTATCGGCACCCTTTCTCAGCAATTTTGTAACGAATTCCAATATTGAGCGACGGTAAAAAATCTGACAATTAAATCTGCACCTCTGAAATTGACCACTGTGTAACAATTCACAAAATATAAATCACAATTATCAAAAGTTTAAAAAAAATTGATGTCCTTTACTTTTTATATCAATTGTATCAGCTATAACCATATTTATTTAAGTTAAATATTCATGCATCTTCCCAACATGTAAACCTTTTTTACCAACTGTATATCTTACCAAAATATGAAATAATTTAGAATCTTCATGTTGCCAGCTATGCATAATACATGTATATAAATATTAGTGTCAGGGTGGATAATGGGTTATGTGCTTCATGCCCCAAGAGTCGCTAGTTTGAACTTAAACGACTAAAGCTAGATAGAAGTTGCTATGGACATAAATGTTACCATGGATATTTGTGCTGTTTCTAGGGACCGTAACATAGGATGCTAGGACCTAAATGTTTGCTAGAAACATTAACGTAATTACTATGGGCAATGAAAATGTTGCAATGAGAGTGTGCTTGAGCAGCTGCTATGGATCTCGAGGCGGTCGCTTTGGATGCGAATCTTGTTAATACGAACATTTTAACAGTACCATGGAGCATGTGTGCTTACTATGTACCATAAGATGGTTTCTCTATGCGCGTAAGTGGTTGCTTGCACGTAAAGGTGGTTAAATAAGGCACAAATCTGGCTGGTGGAAGACCTTGGGTGATTGCGACATCTTGCTTCCATGTGCGACATTAACCATCAAAATGATATATTAAAAAAACTGAAACATAAATTTTGTTTATCATAATATACTTTCAAATTTACTTTGATATTGACTCATGTTGTGAAAATTGCGTTAGGACTAAAAATCGAAAAATATGTCTAACGTAATTTTCACATTGCTCATTTGTGAAAAACGCGTACGCAATTTTCACAACTTGTGAAAATTGCGTACGCGTTTTTCACAAGTTGTGAAAAACACGGGTTGTGAAAAATGAGGTTCAACATAGCTTACTTCACAGACCTTAATAATATCTACCTGGTGACTGTTGGAGATTTAGTATGGTGACTGATTTACGCCATGTCGTATTTACGGTTTTTTTTCGATTTTTTCTTATTTTCTAATATTCGCTGCGAAGAAACAAAAAAACAACATGGCGTAAACCAGCCACCATAAATTTAGTGAAATACAGTGTAGGAATTTAACTTATGAAAAACTGTCTGAAAGCATTTCTTCATTGCTGTTTTGTCTGTCTTAAAGAATAAATTTCTGCATTGTTGACCAGCAACCAATCACGACAGGTCATACCATTCCATGAAAATTCGACAATCATCACGATTTTCTACCGTATAGAGACAATTGTAGTTTCATCGTGAAAGGTTAAAATAAAGTTGGTTGGGTGAATTAGCCACAGTAAATAACCCTATAGCGTGTTGATAAGCAACATACACTCTAAAAATGGACCATTTCAGCTCAAATAACCGGGTCCCATGTCCCTCTCCCAGATGTAGTTGAACTTTAGCACGCATTTGGACATGCAATTTCTGAAAGAGTAATATATTACGTGTTTTTTCTGAAATACTAATCGTCTTGACATGTGTGAAAATACTAAATACCTAATTTGAAAATGATATCGAACTGTTGATTGGGCCATTTTGTGTTCGAACACATAGGCAATTTTCGTGAAGTTTTGAGTTCACGATTTTTTGCACTGGTAAAATTTCGGTTGATTTGAGCTGGAATGACCCAAAAAGTATCAAGCACATTAATATTTTTTTTATGTGTGATGCCTATTGTATTCATGGTTGTACATTAAATATGTGAAAACTTAAATCTATTCAGATATTTTGGCCGTGTTATTCTATTTTTGATAAATCATGGAACTATGTAATACATACATATACTGATACATATTATAGCAATTTTATAGATGTAAGCTCAACTACAAGAGCTTTTCTGGACCCCTAGTATACATGTATAACTATTACTCACCTACCGTTCCATTTGACCGACGAATTTCCCATTTACCTTTATGAAATAAAACGTTATTAACGATCACTTTTTTAATTGTGATTGTCATTAAAGGAATTCTACCTTTAAACACTGAATCTTTGAATTTTTGTATTGTAATGGTACATAACTTTTGTTTTATATTCATTTCAGGTGCGTTTACTGTCAGCTAATCATAAACAAGTCAGATACAAAATGTCATTGTATGAGTCAACAAGAAACAAATTAACAAACCAACGATTACAGACATTATTTATGCATATATACATAAGACTATTACATCAGAATGTTTTTTATGTATTTTGTACCTATTAAATTATATTTGCATGGTCTTTAAGCGCACCTGGGCATATTTTGCTCTACGATAAGGTGTGCTTTCTGAGTGTTTGTCTTTTTTCTGTTTACAAATGTAGAAGCTATTTAACTGTAACTTATTCGGCTTGCTGTACAAAGCGAGAGTATTATTTCCGAGCTATTGTATTACAAGTAATCAATAGAGGTAATCTTTTGGTATATGATATAATGATAGTTCCATGGACCTTCTAATGTTTTGCTTACTGTTCTGTAAATGACAACGTTAAAATTCGTTGGGTGAAGGAAACACTGTTGTAAGTCTAATTCAAAATAAAGGGAGATGTAATAGTGTTTCGTTCAGCCCTAGATAATGTGCGTATGGTTTACACATTTAAATTAGTACATGTATGAAAAAGAGACATAAGTAAATGACGAAATCGAATTAATGCTCTCGCCTTGTAAACAACAAGTCGCAGTTGTTACATTTAAATATCTCCCTATTGCTGGTATTTAAGGTATACAGTCACGTGACCTTCAGAATGTAAACAAACTGTTGTATTTCGTCAAATTCTTGCAGCAGACAAACAATAGAAATGTCCATATAGAACATAAACAAAAATCACATTGAATTTTATTTGTCCGAAAACTCCCACATTTATCTGTGACTTGTAATCGTTTACTTTGAATCCTCTGCACAGATTGTTTGCACATTACCTTGTAAGAACTGGTAATAGTAATAATTATTTCATACAGTGCTATCTAATGTATCTCAATTATTTGTCTGGTAATTGGCGAAAAACAAGATTTGTTTGCCACGTGACAGTACCGATCCTGGAACAGTGGAAGCTGAGAATTTCGCACGCTGTGAAAAGCGAAAAGTTGAGAAAAGTTGAAATAATGTCTACGGATATTCTCCCTCCTACAACTGATTGTAAATCTTATAGGACAGTTGTCAGACACTGAAGGAAGTAAATTTGTGCTTAAAAAGTGGTTAACTGCTTAATCCAGAGATTTAGCTCTTCCAGAAAGGGTGAGGAGGTTGACGACCGTCGTTAAATGTTTGTTTGTTTTTCCAACTGTCATAGCAATAGCATGAATAATTACACGGTGAATGTGTGTTGTTGAAACTATAATCGTAATACATCCATGCATTTCCGAAAGTGTGTATTATAATCAATTAAAGCTGCTCATGCCGTATGATATGTTTTAGTCAACATATTTTAATAACAATTAGGCGGCCAATTAAAAAAACAATGGATTCAGTCACAATAAAATTATTCAAGCTTTGACAGTTGAGAAAAAACGGACAATATATAACCTTCACAATGTGTTGCTTCGGCATTCAACCCAACAAAACGATTAGCACCAATTATTATACTTGACTACTGGATCATTTGGCAAGTTTGAGAAAACTGAATTAGTTAAAAACTATAACAGCTTAATATTGGCATTGAATACATAGACAATACACATTTTCCATAGGTTTGGGCATTCGGAACTACCTCGGCGATCTTTTACGCAGATACTCCTCGGATATCATAAGGTGAAAAAGTAGATCTAGGAATTTTGGTTTCTAAGATAATATAGTCTCAACTACACGTGTGAGACCGTGATTGTTCAGATGAAATGAAGTGATAAAGCGTATAACAATGTTATTATTAAACGTTGACATAAAAATGACAGTCGCCGGACCCGATGACCTGGTTGTATTCCTACTACGTCTGATTTCCGAGATATATCTTCGTAGATGATCGCCGAGGTTGTTCCGAATGAGGTTTGGGTTCACTTGATCTTGGACCGAGGTTACAATACTTGAACAGAGATTTCATACTCAAAACTCCAAATATAGTCCGTTTTTCTCAACTGTCAGTTTGAATAATTTCACGGTGAATGATTACACAATATCTCTACATCACAAGTGTTACACAAAGAGCACGAAGTCACCGTGAAATTATTCATGTTTTGATGGTTGAGAAAAAACGAACTATACAAATTTATGACGAGTGTAAGCTAGTTCCTTGAAAAACAGAAATATCATTATAGTGCGTACAAAAAAACAAAACACTGTTTATAATAACAATACAATGAATTAACCCTCGACAAGGGATGCCCAGTAGCGTGTTCAGTTACCGCGAACGTTACAAAACATCCCTTGTCGAGGGTTAATTCATTGTATTGTTATTATAAACAGTTACTTAACGATACATTCGGAACTCCTCGGCCATTCGCTGCGAATAATCTCGGACATATTTAGACGCTTTAGAAACTTCCGGTGTTGAAGTAAACAAATATATGATCGTGTAGCCATTGAGTGATATTTCGTGTTTAGTCCGTAAATTTTGAAACATCACTCATTGCCTTAACGATCGCATATTTGTGTATTAGATTATTCGCAGGGAATGGCCAAGGAGTTCCGAATGTATCGTTATGTAACGTTCGCGATAACTGTACACGCTACTGGATGATTTTAAAATAAACAATTGTGATATGTATTACAAGTGTCTTAGTTGTTGGTGTAATGGCAAGCGTTCTATTATAACAAGCATGATTTACTGTGGTGGTTGTTTATCAACCATGCTAATTTTGTTAAAATGAATTACACAGATTTTATTTTCAATACTGCTTACCCCTGAAATGAATTGTCTCAATTTTAATGTTTACCAAAACACGTTTTGTTTTTTTTGTACGCACTATACATACTGCTAGCTTCTTACTTGCGTTTTCTAAGACGCTTCCTGATTCACATTGAAAAAAACTGTTGAGAACTGAACTTAGTTTTGAGTATGGAGTCACCTCTTTAGTATTCTAACCTTGGACCCACTTCTCATTTTGAATCCCTCGGCGTGTTCAGTAACGACTGTTAGCGAACGTTACGGGTATGGGGCAATTCAACTCTTAAGATGATTCAACCAAAAGTTGGCCAACTCGACCCGTTAGTAAGGGATTGAGCTGTCTCGGGTTGAGTTGTCTTTGGGTTGAGTTGTTCCGATCCTAACGTTATAGAACGTTCGGGATAATTGAACAGACTACCTGACTCAAGGTTAAGATCATTCGGAACACCTCGACAATTCACTACTAATAACCTCGGAGTTATTTAGACGCCTATATGAAACTACCTTTGTGTCAAATGTTGAAACAATAACCGGTATCGAAGTAAACAAATCCACAATTTTTTAGGTAAAGATTAATGTCTCGATTTTAGTTCATAAATTTGAAATACTCGATTTCTTGATAACGCTGAACAATACATAGTCACCAATATGAAATGCAAACGCGTGTTTTACAAAGCCTTGTGTGTTTACGACAAGTACTATTTTGCATTGACTAGTACGTGCTTCTCATGTGCTTCGCCTCGCGTACTCTATGTGGACGCCCACGAATCCTTCCGAGATTATTCATTCATGAAAGGTTGAGGTGTTCCGAATGGGTTAAGAAGTGTTGCCTTTAGGCGTTTCAGATCAGAAAACCGTTGCAATATATTGACATTCAATTGGTGATGCCCAAACTCCTCACACATTTACGTCACTCATAAACCACTGTCGTCACGTGACTCGTCAAGCTAAAATTCCAAAGGCTTTGACCAGTTTTTCCCGAAGAGTTAGAAGTTGTAATTAGAACGTCTGACCATTTTTGAAAAGTGTACAATATCGCTGAATAGTTAAGTACGATAATAATGTACAGTATAACCTCTGCAAAGCGTCCTCTACAGAACAAATCCTCAACACAACTATTTATCTTGATATTTCCTTTTGCATACTTTTAATTGACTTTAACCTCTGCAGAACAACAACCTCTGAACAGCAACCAATTTTAGAATCTCCTAGTTAGTGTTGTTTAAGAGAGGTTGTGTTATACAATATGCCATAAATAAACCTTTTGGATCATTGTCTGTAAAAGTCAAATTGGTCAACGTCTTTTGGCTGTAGTATAAACGACGTTACTTAAAGGAGTGTTAAACGTAGGAGAGTTTCCTAATCATATCGCTACCTAGCACTTTGTGCCCTGGTACCCTTCTTACGTCAAAAGTAATACGTATGTGATTTCAAATTAAGGATACCAAGGCCCAAAGCGCTTGCTAGCGGTATACTTGGGAAACTCACCGTAAACTAGGATTCAAGCTCTTTGGAATTTTAGCTCGACCACCGTGATGCTAGTATCACCACACGAAACGTGTTTACATTTAAAGGAATAAGACCGATCATTCGGAACTACCTCGGCGATCTTCTACGCAGATAAACCTCGGATATCATAAGGTGAAAAAGTAGATCTATATAAATTTGGTTTAATGGTAATATAGTCTGACTTGCACAGAAATACGACGTGTGAGACATTGTCCTGATGAAATGATGTGCTAGAGCGTGTAACAATGCTATCATTATATGTTGAAATAAAAATTACAGTCGCTGGACGTAATAACCTGTCGCGTGTTCAATTACACTAAATATTAGACGTTACATAACGATACATTTGGAATTCCTCGGTCATTCGCTGCGAATAATCTAATCTAATACACAGATATGCGATCGTTAAGGCAATGAGTGATGTTTCAAAATTTACGGACTAAAAACGAAACATCACTCAATGCCTAAACAATCTTATATTTGTGTACTTCAACACCGGTAGTTTCAAAATAGCGTCTAATTATGTCTGAGATTATCGTTTTGTAACGTTCGCGGTAACTGAACACGCTACTGGTTGTACATTTGTATTCCTACTACGTCTGACTTCCGCAGTATATCTTCGTAGATGATCGCCGAGGTAGTTCCGAATGAAGACCGATGTACATAAAGTATGTTAGGCGTAATGTAGCGTAAATGAACATTATATGGTCTAAGAGTAATGTTGTTAATGTGAAAAATCTTGGCTACTATAAGGTATACACTACTTTTGTTTATGTATAGAAATAAATCAATCTGCTTCAAAATTGCTAATACCAGAGCAAAATTTTGAATAAGCTGCATCGTTCACTTTACGCCAGTTGCTTTGAAGCTAATGACTATAAGTCATAGAAGAAGAGTATAATAAATATACATTTTACATTATTTACGTCAATTAACGTAGCTTTAGCAAAGTTAAAATAATCGTTTTATTTTAAATAAGTTTGATTTAATTTCTCATAAATTAAACAGCATAATTAACTGAAACCAAAAACTTAAAACGTGAAATACATTTGGAGCTCTGTTGAACCTCATTTTTCACAACCAGTGTTTTTCACCACTTGTGAAAAACGCGTACAACTTGTGTGAAAAAAACGTTAGCATACAAATTTCATACAAGCATAGAAACGCATTTTCACAATTTCAAAATTGACGAAAAAAGTGTTTGAAAAATTTGAGTTTTTTGGTATGAACGTATTTTTCACAGATGTTAGTTTTTTAGTTGCCAGCTGTAAGTAAGTAAATTTGTAAGTTAGTAAAAGTAAGCAAGTAAATTATTTATTTTCGTGAAATGTGTTATGACAATATTACAAACATGAATACAACATGAAGTGTATTTACAGATAAACACCCGACCTAATGGGTCTATTTGTCACCATCAGATTGACATGATAGGTACATGTATATACAATATAAAGTTTTGTATTAATTATTACAGTTCGGGTTTTTATTACAAAACGGGTTCTATCAATCGTTGAACCTCATTACTTGTGAAAATCACGGTTTGTGAAAAATGAGGTTCAACGTTGAACCTCATTTTTCACAGAACGCGTTTTTCACAACCTGTGAAGAACACGTTGGTGAAAAACGAGTATCAATATATTAAACTTTCTCAATACTGGAATATACTGCCCGCTTCGAGGCTTCATTGGCACACTTTCACAGCAATTGTGTTATTATTCTTACAACATATGAATTCCAGTATTGAGCGACGGTAACAAATCTGACAATGAAATATGTGCCTCTGAAAATGACCACTGTGTTACAATTCACAAAATATGACTCACAATTGACAAATGTTTGCATAAATAAGAAAACAATGACCTTTAATTTTATGTATCAATTACATAAGCTACAATCATATTTATTTAGGATTAATATGCATGCATCTTCCCAACATGTAAACATTTTCTACCAACGGTATATCTTACCAAAATATGAAATACTGCAGAATCTTCATGTTGCCATCTATGCGTAATAAATAGGGTTATGTGCTTCATGCTTCATGCCCCAAGAGTCGCTAGTTTGAATACCTTATCTCGACTTAAACGACTTAGGCTCGATAGAAGTTGCTATGGAAATCAGTGTTAGCATTGATATTCGTACTGTTGCTAGGAAGCGTAACGTAGGATGCTAGGACCTAAGTGTGTGCTAGAAGCATAAGGGGAAATTACAATGGATAATGAAACTGTTGCTAAGTGTGCTTGAGCAGCTGCTATGGACCTCGAAGCGGTTGCTTTAGATGCGAAACTTGTTAATACGGACATTGTAACAGTACCATGGGGCATGTGTGCTTACTATGTACCTTAAGATGGCTTCTCTATGTGCTAAAGTGGTTGATTGTACGTAAAGGTGGTTAAATAAGGCACAATACTGGCTTGTTGAAGACCTTAGGGTGGTTGTGATATCTTGCGCCCATGTCGCGAGGTTAACCATCTAAGTAAAATATTTGAAAGTAACTGAAACATTAGTTTTGTTTATTATATACTTTAAGATATACTATGATATTGACCCATGTTGTGAAAATTGCGTTGGGACTAAAAATCGAAAAATATGTCTAACGTAATTTTCACATTGCTCATTTGTGAAAAACGCGTACGCAATTTTCACAACTTATGAAAATTACTAACGTGTTTTTCACAAGTTGTGAAAATTGCGTACGCGTTTTTCACATGTTGTGAAAAACACGGGTTGTGAAAAAATGAGGTTCAACAAAGGTGATTATTCTTTTTAAAACTTCCTTATAAATTAGTTTTACAATCGGCCTTGTTGACGACTCAATTCAATGTTTAAGTTGATATTTTAGCAATAACGATTAAATGTTTTAGACACATGAGGAATTAGCCCATGAAACATGCACTATTTGGTGTCATGTGATAATTTGTCTAAAGAGAGAAAACGATGAAAAAAACAATTGTTTGTTTACCTTTTTATTGGTTTTTGTTAATCACGTGACTTTAGTCTCTGAGCTAATGTCATACATGTCAGCGGAGCCATTTGAATTTTTGAATTTATCTTTACCCCCCCCCCCCACCCCCTTAAAAAATGAATAATGAAATAAAATTGTAAATTGTATAATTATTATACCTAAACAAAATCCTTGTTTGATGTGTTGTCCATAAATCAGTTAGTCTTTCTATATTTTTTCCAAGTTAGACCCAGTTGTATCCAATCTGAACCCCTGCGTAATGATCTAGACCAATCCATGTTGATACATTAAAGCACAGATGGGTACAGTAAATTCGGCACATTTCTTTATGAATAAACGTGTGTATGTGATCTGTGAGTGTTGTATACAGTAACCACCAAAAGTTTGGAGACAAAAGAAATTAAATAAATTTCTTAAATTTCATTGATTGTTTTCGGTAGAACCATAATTTATACTATATTTGATACACTTGAATGTTAAATGAAAACAAATTTGTTGAATGCATCACATTTATAAGATTCAGCATTTGACATCCCTTAGCATCCAAAGCCAAATTTAATGTAATTGTTTTCAATAACATAAATTTTATACTACTTAGGTTGTCTAAAGTACAAATAGTGCCATAACAAAAACAAATATTATGCAAAACTAAAAATCACTTGAAAATAAATGGTAATCAATTTTTTGACAAAACCTATGTAGAATGCTTACAACATGAAAATGTTTCCAAACTGTTGGTGGGTACTGTATTATGATACAACATTGTAGGTATAAAGTGGATTGACATCCGACATGATAGTGATTTTATATTATGTTCAATGGATTTATTAATAAATCGAACAAAAACAAAAAGTCTTTTTATTATTACTGCAACATTTATGATTTTAAAGTACACAATATACATGTATTATCTGTTTGTCGAATTTGCATAATTTAAGAATTAACATTATAGATGTTTCCAAACTCCCCAAACCGGTAATTTCCCTTTACTGAATTAATATAACAAACACATTTACCAATTCGTGACGAAACCAATGTGAGGAGTTTGAGGTATTTCATTCATAAGTTCAATATTTTAAGGATCTTCAACACTAGCGTTACTATTGGAACGAGAGACAGTTCTGTTAATCAAGGATTTTAAATACTCGACTAAACCACTCAGCTGGTAATATTCTGCCTCATTCAACAGTTCACCCCACAAAGTATTATTACTGGGCATCGTACCGTCTTTTATACAACCGTCTCGTAAGTAGTTTAGAATATACCGAAAGTGCGCACCATCTCTGTCAATGAAGTAACTTCCGTCATTTTCTTGACGCAATCGATGACGTCCACTAAACATGGCGGCCAACATAGAGTTAGTGTCTTTTGTTAATGTCAGTAAAGAAGTCGTAAACAATTGACCACCTATGTCCAGTTTTATTTTGTTCTCCTGTATCTTGTAGACGTCAGACATTCTCTGAAATGACAAAAGATCGTAGATAAGTTTTTGTACATGTATATAGTTTTTGCACGTAAATTGACCCACTCGACAGTTCATACCTAATTGACCCCTCCCCTTCCGTTACAGAGCTGAGCGAACTTACGCACTTATTCTCTATCGTTTAAACATTTCTCGCCAATAACAAGACAGAGATTCTAAATGATTGGCCCTCACTGTCACACAGTGCCTCGGACCCAACAGTAATAAGTAACAGTTATAGCAACCTGGCTATCTCAGTTGGTAGTTAACAAGGCTACTGATCAAGGGGTGGAAGATTCTAATTCTGGATGGCGCTTACATTCTTGGTCATGAAATATTGTCTACGGCTATACCTCCTACTTAAACTGATTCTTTATCATGTACGACAGTTGTCAGCCACAGACATCAGTATGCGCCTAATAACTGACTAACGGCTAAATGCACAGACTTAGCCTTTTCAGGAATGGTAAGTAGGTTGTCTGTCCGCCGTCATATTACCTGTACATTGTATTGCTACGGCGTTAAACCCAACAAAAAATGAAATGTTTGTTAAAAGTTTAGCACCAGCTCTACAAACACACTAATATCACAATTTATTTGTTTGGTCTGAATTGACTCACCATAAGTTCTGATTCGAAAGTTTCTTTAGATTTTTCAAAGTTTTCAAATTCTTTGGCCATTTGTTGTTTTCGTTTCTTCATTTCATTTTCAAAGTCTCTATGTTTGGCTTCAAAGTCTTCGTCAAGTCTTAATTCTTTATCTTCATATAGTTTACGTCTTCTAACATAAGCCTCAGTTTCTGCTTCCAATTTCTTCTGTTGTTCTTCTATATCATCTTGTAAACGATCTAAATGTGCTTCTTTACTTGATACCTTGAAACAGAAGAGTAAGAGATTGTAGTTGCTAGTAGCGCTAACAGACATGGGTTTTCCATGAAAAATATAAACACGGAATAATACGTTAAAACGGAATCTATACATGGGATATCAGGGGCAGATCTAGATTTTTACTAGGGGGAGGGGTCAGAATCTTTTCTAGGTGGGTCCAAACTTTTGAACCACAACCACATTATAGAAGTCTACACTGTCAGTTTGCAGACTGCAGAATAACGCAACATGATATATTCATAATAAAACTACAAAACCAATAGATCTATGTTTAACACAAATCCGAGCGAAGCGAGCCCGAGAAAAATTGCTTCATGCAACTTTAAATGGCTTACGGTTAAAAAACACTCATGGAATGGTACATTTTGGAAATCTGAAACCCCCCCCCCCCCGCTAGATCCGCCTTTGGATATTATCTTTTAATTACATTTACTGATCTTAAGATTACTAAACCTGATCAGACAACTTCAATTGTACAGACAGCATCGTCTGCTTGTTAATGCGTAATATGGAGTGTTTTGATTGCAGAAGAAACTATTCCTTTAATTGCACGCACAGCCAATTGCAATCGTCAGCGGCTGAATTTTACGAGTTTTTGCTACAGTTCGGTACTTAACATGGGGAAACTCCATGTTAAAACTAAAAACCTAGACTTGAGATAACTGTTATCTGTATTTAGAAATATCCAGATATGAGCAGCCGTGACAGAAATACTTGACTTGTTAGGGACTCTAAATAGAATTTCTTGAAGTTATGTTCCTTTAAAATTGATTTTTTTCTCAAATTTTGCATGACAAAAAATCAGTGCATTAAATTAGCATGGACTAAATACCATGTTCATAAAATTTCAATTGTTAACACCACATGTGGTAATAAGCAAAACTTAATGTCTTTACAGCGCTTTAAAATTCGGATACTTTTTTAATCATTTTAATTGTACATTACAGTGAAGTTCCGCTATCAAGACTACGTTAGTCATTGCAAAATCATGCGATATTTGATAATTTTCTCGTCTCTAATGTTTAATTTATGTATAGAAAATGGTCCCTATATTAAGACCGTTTCGCTATTAAGACCATCGCGCTAAAAATAGACACGACTACAAATGTCCAGTGTCTAAAAATAGATCATATACATGTGTACTGATTTATTCTGTGGACAGTATCTATGTAGCTTCGTTGATCCTTCGTAATGCAGTTTGTTTGCAAATTTTAGAAGAAAAAGATCATTAGTCCAACCTCACTATATGTATTTGGATCAATTTACCTTGTTTAATCCATGTCCTGACAGCGCCATCGGCGCTTTGATATACAAATGTCAGTAGCGCTTATCATTTGGAACATCCTCGGCCATTCGCTACGAATAACCTCGGACATATTTAGGCGCCATTTTGAAACTATGTAAACAAGTACACGATCGTTTAGGCGATGATTGAAGTTTCGTTTTAGTGCGTAAATTTGAAAATACTAATTTCAATCGTACCGATGAATAATATTTGGTTCAAATTAAAACGAACAAATATGTTTAGACAAAGATCTGTGTGTATACTACAAGAACTATTTTGTGTAACCGTTACGTGCTTCGCCTCGCGTAGGTAGTAAAATCACCAAAATTCAGTGAAGACCCCCCACGAATCCTTCCGAGATTATTCATTCATGAAAGGTCGAGGGTGTTCCGAATGTAGCGCTAATATTAACTTCACTGATTGAAATATACACTGAACAAAAGTTCTAACCGATCACTTTTCAAATTTTGATTATTTTATAACGGGCCAATGGATCCTTATTAAATTTTGCAGCGGTGATTTTTGTGTCATTTTCTACCGATTTGTGGAAAAAAAAATAATTTGATACGGTCCGATGCACTTAATCGGCACACATGGTGTGGTTTACACATTTTGACACGAAATGTTCGTGCAGAGAGTGGTGAGTATTAAATTTCACTTTGCATGAATCCTTGTTAACTTTATAAGTGAAAAAAACATAAAATATTGCACGAATGTCGATGCATGATCGTGGCGTAGCCAATGGAATGTTGAATGCTGGGGCCTCTTTCAAACAAGTGAGTGCCTGTTCATGGACACATCTTTAAAAAATATCGATAAAATATTGTTAAAATAGAAAAATGCTATAATTTTATTATTCTCAATGTGTTCATCCCTATTTCAAGTGGCATGACACTTTAATCGGGTCTTTTTGACGATCGAGACTTTTGACGATGTAGCAAGGGACCGGAATCGTTTCTAATTGACGCCAAATACCAAGAACAAAGGTTACAACTCGCCGACAGGATCGACATTCGTGCAATGTTTTATTTTTTTTCACTTATAAAGTTAACAAGGATTCATGCAAAGTGAAATTTAATACTCACTACTCTCTACACGAACATTTCGTGTCAAAATGTGTAAATCACACCATGTGTGCCGATTGAGTGCATCGGACCGTATCAAATTATTTTTTTCCACAAATCGGTAGAAAATGACACAAAAATCACCTCTGCAAAATTTAATAAGGATCCATTGGCCTGTTATGAAATAGTCAAAATTTGAAAAGTGATCGGTTAGAACTTTTGTTCAGTGTAGTTTTATCGATCGTGAATACAGAAGTGTTGCAGTGAATATTTAAATCAGCGGGGTTAATGTATGTGCAACTAACAGTTGAAATTGTTCAATATATACATGAAAACATTCAATGAAGAGAGTATTCATTATAGCTAAATTTTATTCAACTGTCAGTAGAGCATACATTAACCCAACTGTTTTAGATACTCATTTGAATATATTTATTTATAACTCGTTAGTACAGTTGTACTGTACTTAGTGAACATTTAAATCAGCGGAGTTATGGTAAAATAATTAAGTTGTATACATATATAGTGCGTAAATATTGACCCCGACCTGACCTTTCACATTTACATCTAATAATTAAATTATCTACACATATCCCGACGAAAGTCAGTACCACGCCTATTCTACACTTCGGCAGCGATCGTAAAATTATAGAAGTATGTTTGTGTAACTCATAATCCTCACGGTCAAGGTGTAATCGGGCATTAATACTACATTCGTATTCAATGTAATGAATATTCTTGCATAAAGGTCAGGTCGGGGTCAATATTTACGCACAATACATGGGGGTAATATTTACTCAAGGACATCTCAAATCTGGGGCATGGTCCCCTATGCGAATTTTCAAAACAGTGCACATCAAAAGTACAAAGGTTATAAAAATATATTTTCGAGTCCAGGCCCCTCCCACTCAAAAGTTTTTGCCTCGCTACGCCTACTTTAAACCAGACCCATGTTCGTGCACACGTTTAAATATACTGAACAGTGAAATAGAACATTTATGCTGTATAATGAGATTTCGAATCAATGGTCCCTTAGGGAGTACGGGTTCGAATCCGGCCCGGGATGGCTATCTATACCCTTCCATGAAAAATCGACAATAATGACAATTTTCCTCAATTAGTAAGGAATATGTAGAAGTTGTCGACCTTGTGGAAGGGTAGGTTAGTAGTGGTTATAGACAACGGTTCAGTAAAGTTATGTTGGTTGCGCTGGACGTCGTAAAATAACCGTGAATTGTGCTGATACGGTGCTAAATCTAGTATAAAAATACGTTATAAAAATGCTACCAACCTTTCTTTCTCTCTCTCTTAGGACAGAATCTCTTTCTTCTACGTAGTCCTTGGCTTTCTGAACGAAACTACCAAAGTTGATATGAAGTCTATCAACAAAGTCTCTACCAATGTGATCAATTTGTTCATGTATATCTATTTCCCACGTACTTGTTACATCTTCAAATATGTCATGATCATATAATACACCTATCGGCACATCTTGTGTTGTTCTAGCGTCTTCCGGTTGATTTTTCCATTGTCCACTCGTATCCACAACTTCCAATGCGAAAAATGGCCGTGTGAAGTCCGAGTCTATGTCTAACACTTTTCCAATAGGTTTGTCACGAACTAAAAGCGGACGCCAACTTCCATCTTGTTCCGGTTTTGCCCAGAGTCGAGATTTGACAACGTGTCCAATGGTATATAATTGTCGAAGTTTCCATTCAATATGTCCAACTTTTTCCATTTTACTGAATTTCAAATTATGAAAATCTTCAACAGGTGCGTTGGACATCATTAACTTGCAGTTATTTAAGTTATGTTCTATTTCCGGTGCACGTGAATAATTGTACACAACAAGTTTCATTGCACGATGTCCCTCAGCTATTCCGTACCACTGAATAAGTAATTTCCACGTATCTTCGTGAACCATTTCGATGGTATGAGCGTAATCACGTCGGGTCAAGATAGGACCCGGATGAACCCGTTGGTGGTACATCTTCCTGGTGTTGGGTACACCTAGGTATTTCTTCAGCTGTTCTAACCATTCAGCTACCACAACGTACCAGAATTCACCTTCAACTAACCGCCTTTCAAATAATCCTTCAAGGACAGCCCTTTGTGTTAAAGGGTCCGGTGTGGCAGCCCCCACATTTGTTGTCATTTTGTTAGCACTAGAAAGTCGATGTACCGCAACAGCCTGTGGAGTACTTCCGCTTTTAGGAGGCGACTGACTTAAACTACTTGCTGAAATATCATTGGAAATGCTAGGTCTGGTATTTGGCATTTTTCCTGAAAATCAAAGAGTAAATGTTAGACAAGTTTATCTTGTAAAGAAGAATAAACTAGATAACGTAGTCATGCTGTAAAAAAAAGTTTTAATTTATCAGATAAGTAGCTGCCAAGAAAAGTTCATTTCTCTGTTTATACTGCATGATAAAATATGTACGTGTTTACAATCTATTTATAGAACAATAACAAAGTGCTTGTCGGGATTGTTTACGTAAATCGTCTGCTAGACTTTGGCTCAAAATTGTTTTCGGCATAGAATAAAGCGCTTCTTTTTCTTCAAAAGATTATTCGGCAGAATTCCAGCAAAAAGGAAATATATTTCACAAATTATCATAAACACACGTTCTGTGAACATTTAAATATGCTTTCAAATACTTATTTTAATGGTAAAGCCCCAAGAGAGGTCCAAGTTGTAAGTAAATCGAAAAGTAAATTGTTTTGTATAGAAGTAGGTCGCCATTGTTTAATTTACTAAAATTGAGAAGTTGCTTTAACAAACACGGCCAATTGGCTATATATAGGACATAACCTGCGTCTGTGGCGCATTTGGTAGCACAGTGATTTGGTATTTAGTGCCCTGAAGATGGGTATGGGTTCGAATCCGACCCGGGGTGATTCTATGAAAATTTGACAATAATGTCAAATATCATCCATTAATAAGGTATATGCTGAAGTTGCCAGGCTTGTTGGAGAGTAGGTGAGTACTGGTTATAGACAGTGGTCCAAAAAAGCTAGGTTAGGAGCGTTAGCCGTCGTAAAATAACCTAACTTGTGTTGACAGGACATTAAACCCAGCCATGGTCGAGACATTGGACTTCAGTTCCTGTTTGATAGCCAGCTCTGTGTGAGTTAGAAACGTATCTTATATATACACAAATATCGTTTTCTCGAACATAAAATTTTACCCTTACATATATTTGCTTTTAGGGGCGCGCGGGGGATAGAAACATCATCGAGATTATTAACGTAAGTGTTGATAGGTTTTTATGTACTATCAATCTACAATTTAATCGAATCAAAGCTGAGTTGATATTCGGACATTTTGGTATCACTATTTCGTCTCTCGATACGATAGGTAATCGGGTAATTCGATGTATCGATACGATAGGTAATCGGGTAATTCGATGTATCGATACGATAGGTAATCGCGTAATTCGATGTATCGATACGATAGGTAATCGGGTAATTCGATGTATCGATACGATAGGTAAACGGGTAATTTGATAAATCGATACAAATTCAGATAACTGAGATTACTGTTACATTTGTCAAAACTTTCTTACTATGGTTTATATTTGTTATTTATACAAACTTCATTTATATCATTTACGATAACTTGTGACAAATCTAAACAATACTCTAGGTAAAAAATGTCCCACATTATTCTCAATGAGCTATATAATTGATCGTAATTATAATGATAAAGCATTTAACGCCAATTGTAATTCTTGGATTTATTTTGAAATCTATGTCTGTAACAAGAACATATGTTTTCATACAATATTCTAAGCCGCCCGGCTAGCCCAGTCGGTAACGCACAGCTCTACTAATCGATGGATTAAAGTTTCAATTTTCACGTTTATGGGGGATACTTTCATTGAGCTTGGCAAATAATATATAATAACGGCCATTCTCACTCCTACCACTGAATCAAAATCATATGCCCTATATAGTCGTCAGGCACTAATAGAAATATGCGCCTGGACACTGGTTAACAACAAAAGCCAGAAATCTAGCCTCTCAATGAACGAATAGGTTGACTGACCACGGTAATATGACTTATACATGTACAATGTGTTGCTACGGCGTTTAAGGTACTAGTTCACATATTTGTTTTTTTATATAATTTCAAAATAACGTTCAGTGTCTGCCATTGTGTCAAAAAAAATTAATCTTCATTATTTTAAGACAAACTGACCTATAAGTTGCTGGAAGTATACAATAAAAGTCACAAAAATGCACTAAAAGTGTCTATACCGTGACATACGGAGTAGATACATTTTGTATTTACTACATGAAACACCATCGTTTGTAGTTGTATGTCAATTTGCACTAAAATTGTCATTATCAGAACACTACTTTCTTGCTTCCAAAAATATTTCCATACAACTTTGAAAAGGTTTATATTTAAGTTGGAATCTGTGAATGAGTACCTTTAAACACAATAAAAACCGATAAAACCCCAAAGACGCTTAACTATACGGTCTTATTTTGCGCATTATATTGTAATTGCCGAAACAGTGTATTAACTTACTTGCCTTGCCAGGATCCCTTTAGAGAAAGTTGTAGAAAAGTTAAAGGGTCAACACATTACCTTCTCGTCGCGAAATAAAGATAATAAATTCGAAAATCGGATTATTGAAATTTTGATCTTCAAAAAATGAAATAAAAGCAATAAAATCGTCATGTACCATATTTATCTATTGCAACAATAGATTTATTGTAAAGACAATATCTAAAATTTAACAAAAAATATAAACAACAATAACATACCTGTTGAATATAATTCCGTTGTTTTCACTATACTATTTTCGTTGATTTATTTACATCCTGCACGTGCTATGGACTTTTATACCTCCGAACAACAGATAAATTGCGTAATATATGGATAAACTACCCCGGATATAAGAATATACCCCGAAGTTTACTTGAAATCATTTTACGATATTCTACGTAGATATACGTGGATGATCACCGAAGAGTTCCGACTGTTCCGAATTTAAGAATCTACCCATAAATTATGAATGGATTTCTCTCCGTATGTCTGAAGGCAAATATGTGAGAGATTCCGAGAAACGTCCTGATATAACATCGTCTGTCTCTTCTACGCAGTTATTTTAAGAAAGGTAAAAAGAAAGAAAATGTAAAAAGCAGACGATAATATTAACCACCTGTTGATCAATATATTGATAACAGAGATCACAAACAAAAATTAATACTCATCTAAAATATGGATTCTATTATTCGTGAAATTTCCTTTTAACGTTGCATACGCGCGTTTTGCTATTATGTAAATCGGCCAACATGAATACGTGTATACATTGTATTATGATTGACTAACTTTTGTTTCATATTTATTCTAGTTAATTAAATTATCATTAAACATATTTAACTAAGTTACATGACATGTCTACTGTCGAGTTCGTATTTTCTCAACTTTTAAAACATGAATCATTTCACGGTGACATCGTATTCTTTGAACTTACATTTGTGATAGTGTGATTGTGTATATTCAATCACCGTGATATTATTCAAACTTTGACAGTTGAGACAAAATGGACTATAACATAAGTCTTATCTCTATGAAAGATAGAATTGTCTCCTTCAGAGCTCCCTCTCTTGAGGGTTATCAGACGGGCTTTCTGATTAAAACCCAATCTAAAATATTTCCGCTCGCATACTCGCTAATTTAGATCTGGCCTTTTCCAAACGAAGGTCACGTTCAGGCGACCTTTTCTCATCATAATATTCATGACCAATCTGATTAAAACCCGATCTACAATTTTACCGCTCGCATACTCGCTAATGTAGATCTGGCCTTTTCCAAACGAAGGTCACGTTCAGGTGACCTTTTCTCATCATAATATTCATGACGAAATTGTTATGATACGTAACTTGTTTACATCGACTACGTCACGAAATTTGAAATGAGCCGCCCAATCGCAGCCTGTGAATATTACCGCGGTTAAATTAGCAAGCAAAACTTGGTCTAAAAATAGAAATTACGAAATCAAAATGTGATTAATAGTGTTTTCGTCTAGATGAAAGCTACGCATTGATTGGTCGACACAAAGTTCATCTCGACGTGACCTCAAAGGGAAAAAGTACAGATCCAGTACGACCGTGGTCTACTGGATATGTGTTTACGCAGATTGATTCATGACGAAATTGTTATGATACGTAACTTGTTTACATCGTCCACGTCACACAATTTGAAATGAGCCACCCAATCACAGACTGTGAATATTGCCGCGGTTAAATTAGCAAGCAAAACTTGGTCTAAAAATAGAAATTACGAAATCAAAATGTGATTAATAGTGTTTTCAATGACGTAGAATATTTATCTATATATTCTACGTCTATGAGTGTTTTCGTCTAGATGATAGCTACGCATTGATTGGTCGACACAAAGTTCGCCTCGACGTTACCTCTCACAGAGAAAGTACAGATCCTGTACGCCATCGGTCTACAGGATATGTGTTTACGGAGATTGTCAGACGGGCTTTTTATCGGCGTAGCTGTCTAAGCTGACTTTTGGAATACCATGCATGTCTTTTTATGAAATCTCATTCTGTTGGACAATTGCAAAATTCCGTAAGGCATTTAGTAAGAGACCCCCCCCCCCCTAACATCGGTTTAAATAGCAAAAATAGGCAAAAACACTGAAAAGAGCATTTCTCCGAGTTCGTCAGATTTTGAAAATTAGAATTAATCGGTTGTGTTTTTGTAAGCGTTAAAGGTGAAGTAATGCACCGCCAGTGTTATTTTATTTGAACATTGGATATCTAATTGATAAATTTAATGAACGTGTGTCAGGTTACAGTAAATATTTTTTTCACACACCACAAGATTTTTATGACTGGCCTTTTGCATGAAAGTAGAGAGCCTGTAGGACAACGCTCTACAGGATATATGTTTACGGAGAGTGATCTATCTTGGAAATGTTTTTGATTGTAACATGTTTTTAATTATTAAAAATCATTTGACAATCTATTTTGAATTTAGATTATCAGCAGATGTTTTGTATTTACTTTTATAATGCATACGTAAAGCTGAGTAAATTCACACAGCTATTGTCCGTTTTTTTTCTCAACTGTCAAAGCTTGAATAATTTCACGGTGACTGAATGCATTGTTTTTGTACTGGCAGCCTAATTGTTATTAAAAATATGTTGACTAAAACGTATCATACGGCATAAGCAGCTTTACTCAATCATAATACACATTTTCGGAAACTCAAGGATGTATTACGACTAAAATTTTAACAAACTCATTCACCGTGTAATTATTCATGCTTTGACAGTTGAGAAAAAACGAACAAAATATAGTTATAATTCGTTAATATCTCAACTGTCAAAACATGAATAATTTCATGGTGACTTCGTGCTCTTTGTCTTACACTCGTGATATTGAGATAGTGTGTAATCATTCTCCGTGAAATCATTCAAACTTCGACAGTTGAGAAAAAAAGGACTTTTTTAGAGTTTAATAGTTTTTTTTAACAATACTGCAGTAAATACGTAAAACTTACAATCAAAATGCGAAAGAGAGATAAATGACAATGATGTTGAACCATTAATTTTTGGGCCTATCAATGAATAACCGGATAATGCAATGTATCCATTAGAAGTACTTCTGAATTGTATACTTAAACGAACTTTCTGTGAAATGCAATAATTAATTACACGTGATTTAGATATTTCGTTGATTCACTTGGACATATCATGCTTGTCTCCTAATTCTACACCGTTTGTCCTTTTAAAAGACAACTGCGGCGCTCATATAGAAATAGATATTAAGAGCGACGTTCATATACTAGGACGAAAAAGAAACGCCGGGTACATAAAATATGCAACACATGTCCGGCCGTGTTTCGCAAAACAAGAAGGGTCATCGTTAAAAGGGGGTATTTTTTCACACAATCAGCATCGGAAATCGATTGAAACTTCAACAGCTGGTTCCATACAGATGACATTTCATACAAAAATAAATCTAATAATCCAATAATACAATTTATCCCTTAAAACAATCATTATAGGTTACCCGGCGTTTCTTTTTCGTCCTAGTATATATACGAGTAGATATAGTGTAGGAAAGTGCAGCGCTCATATAGATGAAGAACGAAACTTTGCGGAGCATGATCACTTGCACGATGATCAGAAACGCTTTCATTGACCCTTACTACAACCAAGCAGTATCAATCATCGTTCATTAATACAAGTTTCTATTGTGACGAAATATACATCTATTATTGTCTAAATACTATATGTAATTACACTGTACTGACTGTTTATACTCTTTGCTATTGTTTGGACTTTTCAAAAACCATATTCAATTATAATTTACTTTTCGTTTAGCTTCATAAGTTAGGATCGAGTGGTTATAACAACTGTTTCATATTTAAGCCGCATTTGTAATCAACATTGTTAATAAACAATGTTCAACATATCGTCAGTGGCTTGTATTGTGTTTTTTGTTTACTAAACAAGTAGCATATTTACAAAGATGTAAGTTCACTTACCTTGTATTGGTTTATTATATAGGAGAATATACTACGTATTAACTGAAGTATTTTAGTTGAATGTTTATCACTCTTAATTGTCTTTGACTTTGAACACACAAATTAGTGAGTCACTTTAACCTGGTCTAAGCTGTTTTATCTGGTAGTACTTGGCAATGCCTAACATTGGTTCATATAACCCTAATAATAAATTACTGTTCAGTGAATTATTCGCGGCACTGACAAGTCACGTTGGTAGAGCATTGAACGTTGCTATATCTATTCAGGAATGTTATATAAAATCCCTGATCTATTCATTGGGACTAAATCAACCATAGCCGCGGCCGTGGCGTAGTGGTTAGCATGCCTGACTTCGAATCCGGAGATCGCGGGGTCGAAACCCGGTCGCGGCAGGTCATACCCTATACATGAGTTGTCGGCCTCGTGGAAGGGTAAGTTAGTACTGGTGATAGATAAGTGTCCAGGGAACCTATAGTAGGAAGAGCTGGCCGTCGTGTATATGACCTATATATGTGTTGAATGCGACGTTAAGAAAACAACAAAAAACAAACGAATCAACCATACTGCGAAGGGACATCACTCTGGTTGGATTAATTTTTACGTGTACTTAAACTGCAAAATTTGGGTTACAGTTTTATTAATGTATTATCTTCGATATTAAATAACCATTTAAAGGAAACTTGGTTTGCATGTTCATCTGTACTACATGTACATCTACACGACAATAAAAGGACGTAAGTCTTGATGTATTATTTTGGAGTTAAGTCCCTTTATACTTAAACATTTTGCATCATTCTTTTATAAGTAAATTATTTTTAACACTCATCAAGATAATAAAATGAAAGTTTGTACCTTACCTATCAGTATCTCAACTACGAATCAAATACGTGTATAGAATGTTGTACGTTTTGAGTTATGCTCCTTAAAAAACTTAAACATTTAAATTACATGTATTTCAACATGGTATATCTTTAGGTCTACTAAAAATGTTTGACTAAAAGTTATTATGATAATTCATCAGTGCCACATCTACTTTACTACGGGTGATCAAAACTCCGGATACACCATTGTTAGATTTATGCCACTTTATTAACTTTTATCTCTTCAAACTCCCGCAGCGGTTATCTCCCTTTATCAAATCAATTAAGTAGCAACGAGTGACGTAACCGCTGCGAGGAGTTTGTTATCACTTATGTGCGTTTTTCAGATTGAGATATCTTTATTGTAATCATCATATTTAAATGGTAGTTGGTACATTATATTCTTATTCTTATGTACTACATTGACACAAAATATAATGAAATGCAGCGGCGAAAAATCAAATAAAAACAAACATAGTACTATTTATATATAAACATAAATAATTTATTTAAAACAAAACCTGTTGTCACTGATAATGATTCCAGACTACTTCTAAATATACTATTCAGAGCAGCATTCAGGGACCACAATGGAAATAAGAGCTTGCCCTTTTTTGTGTTATTCCTGGTGTTGGTGTGCTTGTCATAGTAAATTACAACATGCTGTGATGTATGTTACTGTAATTATGCTATGTGTACACTATGCCAAATAAACATTATTATAATTATTATTAACTATAAAAAAATTATGGAACTATTTGACTAGAAGACAATATAAAATTAGGGACTTTAGTCAGTTATCTTTCCTTGATAAAATCTGAAGCAATCCATTTGGTAAGTAGGTCCTCACAGTTGGAGTCCTCGGATTTTATCATTAAAGTCCTATGTAAGGACAATAAAATATTCCATTTAATATCTTTCTTGTTAGTTAAGATAATAATAGAAGTGATGAAATTTAGATAGTTCTTTACCCTAAAAATACTTAGCTTGATTTTATTTAAGATTAATCTTGGCAAATTGACATTGAAAAGTAAGGGTAAAATCCGAGTAATCCAACTAATTGGACCTACCAATTTGAAGAGTATAACTGACTAAGGTCCCTTATTCTGTTAGTTGCTGATACATGGACGCTGATCTCAATGTCATCACAGTTGATTCGTCAGCATTTTAGTCTATATTCAAGCAAATGCAGGAAAGACGTATGTTAAATGAAGAATGTAATGTAAACAGATCCCGTAGATGATGAAATATAATCCAATAATGATTACTGATGACATCGAATATTTGGCTCGAAATACTCTAGACTCTGCTCCGGATGCTGAAGAAAAAGAAATGCATCAATGAAAAAAAGCTTAATTTCGGTTTAGGCGTTCATTCCTACATGCTCAGTCGACTAAACAATCTTCAACAACTCCTTGTCGTTTTAATCACATTCAAGCGGGTGGCATTCACATTACCCATTTACATAGGATAGAGTGAAGGAATTATTATTTGTGAATAACTTGCTTATTTTTTGGTGACCAGGGGCCTGTATTATCAAGTGTCTTACGACAGATTTCAGTCGTAAATCCTTCTATATTGTATTGTTAAATTATTGTAAGATTGTTTGATACTATGCTGCCCTGGTTGCTGACTAATAAGTTATTTGCATAAGTTGTAAGGATTTCCTCATTACAATGCAGTCAAAATAAATAAATATCAACTATCCTCACTTCCCAAATTAAGTTCTGTCAAATAGTGAACATAGTGATCTATTTGAGAATCATGTTAAAATGTACAAGGGTCTACTACGCATCAACCCAATTCGTGTTACAAAAGTAAACTTCACACAAGTTCATTTCGAGTTTGTTCCCTTTGACCGTAAAAC
Organism: Mactra quadrangularis; assembly: GCA_025267735.1. Lineage (NCBI taxonomy): Eukaryota > Metazoa > Mollusca > Bivalvia > Venerida > Mactridae > Mactra > Mactra quadrangularis. Next base: position 43,005,474 of record CM046298.1, on the reverse strand, counting down.
GATATCTTGGATTTCCTTGTAACAGCCAGCTGCCGGTCATGATTTAATTTAAAGTTTGGCTGTTAAAAATACAAGGAGAATATGCTTGTTCTATTGTTTGGACGATATTTTACTTGCTTTTTTACCGGAGGTCGGGGATGGTAATTTTATATTATTGGTTGAACAATATTTTTAATGCTTTTAACCAGAGGTCAGAGAAGCCGTTCTTGTTTTATTGCTTGAACGATATTTTACATGCTTTTAACCAGAGGTCGGAGAGCCCGATATTGTATTATTGCTTAAATGATATTTTACATGCTTTTAACCAGAGTTAGAAGATGCCGTTTGTGTTTGCTTGAATGATATTTTACGTGCAGTGCGGTCGTCCTTGAAAGTGGTTATTCATAGTAGCCGCTCACAAAAGTTGCGGCTAAGAGAAGTACGTCACATGTAAGATGTTGGTTAAATTGTACTTACAGACACCCATTGCTAAACGTTCACAAATGTATGCTTGTTTAGCATTACAATCTGTGTTGATGTAATTGGCTCCAAACAATATTGATACACAATTTTCATTTCCTTTTTCAAAACGTGGAAAAGTTGTCCATGGACTGAAATAAAAAAGGTTGTATACTAATTAAGGGGTCTAAGACTCGAGTCCCGGGCGAGGCAAACTTTCGTGGAGCTTGGTCCTCAAATAATTCTACGGTCATACTCCCCCTACCTCTGATTCAAAATCATGTAAGACAGTCGTCTTCCACTGACGGAAGTGGGCGCCAAGTTACTGGTTAACTGCTTCATTCAGAAGTTAGACCTCTACAGAAACAGTGAGAAATTGACTGACAACCATGACACTGTTTAATGTGTTGCTACAGTGTTCAGACTAACAGCAACAGCATTGTGCATGAGACATCACGTGTACAAAACCGGTATAGAAAATAGTGTGTTGTGTCGTAAAATTCCGAGTTTTAACGACTGTACGGTTTACTGAGAATACGGAATCACCCAATCTCCGTAAACAGATATCCTGTCGAGCGTTGTCGTACAGGATCTCTACTGTCTCCGTGGAAGGTCACGTCAAGATGAACTTTGTGTCGACCAATCAATGCGTAGCTTTCTAGACGAAAACACTATTAATCACATTTTGATTTCGTAATTTCTATTTTTAGACCAAGGTTTGCATGCTAATTTAACAGCGATATTATTCACAGTCTGCGATTGGGCGGCTCATTTCAAATTGTGTGAAGTAGACGATGTAAATAAGTTACGTATCATAACAATTTCGTCATGAATATTATGATGAGAAAAGGTCACCTGAACGTGACCTTCGTTTGAAAAAGGCCAGATCTAAATTAGCAAGTTGGCGAGCGGAACATTTTAGATCGGGTTTTAATCAGATTGGGAATCACCGGATGGTAACAATACGTACATGGCACCAGTTGGTGGTGAAGGGTTAAAACTTGTATCAAATGTCCAGAATCCCTCATGATCTACATCTGTTAAACCAGTATACCACATTGTTATGTTAGATGTTTGAATCTGTACTTGTGATACTGTCCAATTCTAGAAGAATAAACAAGAAAATTGATGCATTTTAGGTGTGTTTAACTTGAACTGTACTTGTGACAAAACGTGCTACCTTGACATAAATGCCACAGGAAAAAAATGTCTAATTTCAATTAATCAAAGTTCTAAAAGTACTGTTGGCAGAATATTCATATAAAAAAGATTTTTATGAAAAAAAATCCAATAAAAAAGGTGAAACAAGCTCTTTCATAAGTTGTCTGTGAGTTTGTTCGGTCTTGTAAAAATGCATTGCTTTGATATCGTAACCCGGGTCAATAGCGCAGTTAGTAGCGCGCCGGGATTCGGAATCTCGTGCCCGAGGGGGTACGGGTTCGAATCCCACCCGGGGAGGTTATACCCTTCCATGAAAATTTGACAATAATATCGATTTGTCTCGATTGATTAGATAATATGAAGAAGTTTCCGGCCTTGTGGAAGGGTAGGTGAGTACTGGTTATAGACAATGGTCCAGGAAAGCTAGGTTAGGTGCGCTGGACGCCGTAAAATGAACTAAATTGTGTTGACACGGCGTTAACTCCAATAAATAAATGAATAAATAAATGCTTTGTTATCTTAAAATGAAACTTGTTCAGACACCAGGTCAACTATGATAGTATTTTTTGCTAAATTGCTTCAAATAATCATTCAAAACTTACTGAATTAGTACTTACAAGTTCTGCAGGTGTACTGTACGCCATTAAATATGACGTCATTGGAAAACTTAGTTGTGTACATTGCGCATGCGCCTCGTCGTATGTCGCCATTGTTGTACTTATATAATAACATTTTGTTTGGTCTCCAACATTATGACTGATCCAACCACTAGGACAAGGTGAATCTGCAATAGTTAGATGTATTCTGTACAATTTCAAAGCCTCTCCATAATCAGCTTTGCAAGCCGTGGCCGTGGCGTAGTGGTTTGCATGTCTGACTTCGAATCCGGAGATCGCGGGTTCGAGTCTGGTCGCGGCAGGTCATACTCTATACATGAGTTGTCGGCCTCGTGGTAGGGTTAGTACTGGTGATAGAAAAGTGTCCAGGAAACCTATAGTAGGAAGAGCTGGCCGTCGTATATATAACCTAAATATGTATTGAATACGATGTTAATATTATTGTTTTTTTACAAAGCCTTGTGTGTTTATGACAAGAACTATCTTGCATAACGGTTTCGTTCATTGCATGTGCTTCGCCCAGCATATTTAGCAAACCGAAAATTTCTTGTGGACCCCCACAAATTCTTCCGAGAGAATCGAATAGTCACTGACCATTTGATCTGGGTTCATTAAAAGGTGTAAGCAAACATATTAGGAACGGCAATTGCAAAAACACAGAACACATTGCCAAAAAGCAATAAGGGAGATTCTTTAGACTTTAACTTCAGTTATATAAGTGACGCTCCCCCCTCTCTCAAAAAAATAACGAAAACAAGAACAGTTACCTTCAGTGTTCAGTTGACATATAAAACCAGCAAGTAAAGTACATATGACGTCATTAAATGTTCCAGACTTGAGCAACACAGCACAGCCTTCATTACCTTTATAATTATTTGGTTCTGTGTTCCATTTACTGAAAACATTCAAAATTCTTGGAATAATTTTGAGTAGGTAGACAAGTTAATACAAATCATGGAACCAAAGTTATATAGCATGTTCAACCTTAGTGGACGTCAAGTTAATGTTTCTGACTTCAAATCACTGTAACCTTGTATCAATTGAAATTCTTACGTTCAAATCTAGCTTCCGAACATGCAGTGTCAAAGACTAAATATTTACGCATGGTCGCCACATGGGTATCTAACATTAAAACTTAGGTTGCCAAGAGTGTATTTGTATGATATAATTATAGACACGGCCAATTGATGGAAAAGACATACAATTAAGTAATGTAGTTAGTTGGTCATAAGCGCCATATATTTCATAAAAAAAATCTTCATTTTGCCAATGTCTGTCTCATTTCCCTTCATTGCGTCTTTTAGTCAAACAGTCATACCGCCCCACAATGCAACGATTGGTAAGCACATTAACCAGAAGCATTTGAACGTGCGAATTTAGTTCGAAAAAATGAGGGTATGTTAATTCCCTTTTATATAATTTTTAGAAGGACCAAAGGGAGGTAACTAGAAACAGGAAGTGATCGACACAAAATTCAGTTTGGACAGTATACAGAAATTAATTCACCAAATTTTTAAAATTTCGTTAAAGTGGAAAAGACATTCGTCTTTTCCATATAAATATTCGTACATCTAGACTTAGACTTTGATTTGGTCATATGAAACGAGCACAGAGCCTAAATGCTATTAAAATTGATTTAAAGACAGTATTGTCTATAGTGAAAATTACTCGTTTGCATTTAATTCAAAATATGAATTCATAATGATTATCTATATCCAACACGTGACATATTTATAAATACGTAAAGTCTCAATACGATCGCCAAATGGGCCGTTGTTTTAAAACCTTTAGTCGCCCATTAAAAGTTGTGATCGTATTGTTGAAGTTGTGAAGTATTTTGGGATCCTGCATTTATGTATCTTAATGCGAGAAATAAACAAGTTGCTTACGAAGGGTATGAGTCAATCTCGTACCCCGAGGTTATCAAGATTCTCGATCTAACTAGTATTATCGAAAATCTTAATAGCCTCTGGTAACGAGAATGGACACGTGTCTGGTATGGGTGCTTTTAACGATATTTAATCAAAAATTGAGGTTATGACAGCAGAGAAGTTGCATGTAACGTGGTGTAGACACAATGTTTGGAGCATAACTGTTCTGTCGTGACAGTTGATATGATACAACGTTCTTACCAAATTACTAAAGAAGAGGGCTCTATATCTGTCACCTAAGTGGAAAAAATGCCAAGGTAAGCTTTTGTTAATTGTGTGACCCATTTTTCTTTAAAATGGCTGTTACTGTTTTAGAAAATGTAGAGTTTTAACAGAATGTGATATTTTTTCTTCTATTATTTTTTACCCATTACTGCCAATTATCTAGCTCAACCATATTTCATTGATTTAAAGCTTTTTTTTTTGGTGAAAATTGGAGCATAAATGTGGCATCAAGTCAGCGTCTCTGAATTGACCAAGTGACATGCTTTACGACTCCACATAACCCATCACTAAACTTGACCGAGATTCAATTGATATGAAGTTTCTGCCTAGGTTTGTTGGATATTGGAGCAATGTAGCCTTTGGAGTGCTTAAAGTTGAGGACACACATCGTATGGCGCAAGACGCCGGACAATCCATCAATCACAATAGCTAACCCACTCTGAACTCGTTCAGTAGGGCGTTCAGTTACCGCGAACGTTTCGTAACGTTCTGTTACGTTCGCTAACGGTCATTATTGAACGGCCTGTTAGCGGAAAACGTTTAAGGCCAACAGCTAACGGTTTTAGTATATAGTACGCGAGTATGAAACAACCTGAAACAAAATAGTTCCAGTACATTTTGCAAGTTAGTAACTGCCATTGCGAAGTCGGCGGTGTTACTCCCGTTGATTTAGATCAATACATTTACAAAAAAAAAAACAAGTAAACAAGAAAACAAGTCCTCCTCTCCGAATTCTTCTAATAAAATAGAAGTAACGACCCTCTTGTCCGCTATCTTTAAACGTTTGCACTACAACGGATCGTTCAATTAGCCGTTCATAACGGTAACGGTGATTGGCTAACGTTAAATGCTTACTGAACGCAGGGCTGGTTTGTCAGGTCATTGAAATTGTCGAGTACTTACCATTGAAGCTAGCGTCTCGCTCAGGTGAGCTTAAATAATTTATAAAAATCAAGTCTACTTACACAAGGGACATATCAGCAGCCGACCCATCCACCCACTGCCATTGGTTATTATGTAAATAGTTTAGACCAGTCCAAAACCATAATCCACTCTCAAATATTGTATTCTGCATTTCAATCCATGTCTATATGTACATGAACATACAAGAATGAGGATCAAGTTCAAATTTTGATGAACTTGTTAATTGTTTTGCATTGATAATTTCAATTAGCCTACGCAAACTAGGTCATGCACTTGTGGTGGCCATTTTGAAATGCACATGTATGTCTTGCCTTCATCATAACAATTATACCATTCCAGCATAGACATCTATGTCTATGATTAAAATCTATCTAATTATGCATTATAATCATTTTGTGACAAAGGCTATATCAAAGGGCGATCGACACGGCCCAAAACCAAGGTAAGAAATACAATGTTTTATTTAAATTTGGAAGTTTAACCACTGACAAATAATGTCATATCTAAAATCAGGGCACTTTCTGGGATGGCTTTTTAGTTTGGGTAGAGCTGATTCCAAAATGATCGTCAAAAATTAAAGCAGAGACCATTCGTGTTCAATGCAGGCACATGTGCCAATCGGTAGAACACGGCTCTATCAATTTCTGGTGACGATTTGATCCAATCGAGAACAATTTACAGTGTCCATGGTACGTGTACATAAAAGTACGCCTAAAAATGTTGACATTTTGTTGACACAATTCGAAGTATAAAGTACTTTGTCTTCATGTTTGGTCTTTCCATTTAGTATTTTTCAATTATTCAGTTATGTGAGTCAATTCTCGCATGTTGTTTTTTCCATATAAACTACTCAACCATTAAACTTTATGCCAATCTCCGTAAACAGATATCCTGTAGAGCGTTGTCGTACAGGATCTCTACTGTCTCCGTGGAAGGTCACGTCGAGATGAACTTTGTGTCGACCAATCAATGCGTAGCTTTCATGTAGACGAAAACACTATTAATCACATTTTGATTTCGTAATTTCTATTTTTAGACCAAGTTTTGCATGCTAATTTAACAGCGGTATTATTCACAGTCTGCGATTGGATGGCTCATTTCAAATTGCGTGACGTAGACGATGTAAACAAGTTACGATACATAACAATTTCGTCATTAATATTATGATGAGAAAAGGTCACTTGAACGTGACCCTCGTATGGAAAAGGCCAAATCTAAATTAGCAAGTAGGCGAGCGGAAAATTTTAGATCGGGTTTTAATCAGATTGACTTTATGCCGTATAAATCATTCACAAATACGTCGACATGCACAGTTTTATATGACGTTTGAAAGATAATTGTTTAATGGCAGGATCATATCAGACTCATTACTACCTAAGCCTCTAGTATAAATTCGCTACACACGTATATGAAATAATCAACTATTCTTCAAACGTACCTTTTTATCTATAGAATCCATCTTTAATAGGTTAGAACTTGATTGACTACACACGTTTTGTGCATCTTGCCATTTTTGTCTATCATTTGTCTCTATCAGATAACAGTAATGTCCAGCTCTTACCCAATTTACTGGACATCCTAATCCTTGTAGTGGACTACTGATCACTAAAATATATACATTTTTGTACATTGAAAATAAAACACAGAAAATATTTAGGATAGGAAATGCATTGTTTATGGCCAATTTCTTCCCCCACCCCTCCTACCCCCCCCCCCCCCAAAAAAAATATTAACATCATTCGTTGCTTTTCTGAGTTACTCACCTATTTTTGTAATTTTTATATGGCTTCAGTCTGTTTCTGATAACTGCCCTACATGGATTAGAATCAGTGGCAAGAGGGAGGATTGTCATAGAAATTATTTCATGGCCAAATTCCACAGAAAAATAATCCATCAGGGAATCGAACCCACGACCCCCCCCCCCCCCAGAACCTGAACTTGCGTTCTACCATATAGAGCTAGGCAGCTGGCTTACATGATTTCGTGAAGAGTTGACATTATTTCTATCCACTGTGGAAAATCAATGTCATTATTGTGATCTTATGGAAAAGGAAGTGTATTATCTGTAAAGGCCAAGAATCAAACATCTCCCCTGATTCGAAATCCTAACTAGTGATACCACATCGCTTTGACCGCGGTTTCTCAAGCCAAAGTGAACATTTTTTTATTTCATATTTATGGAGAAATTGTATTAACTATCTAAGGTAAAAAAAGGTTTAAAGGTACTAGTTCACAGATTTGGTAAAGATTTTTTAGTAATTTGAAAATACCATTTAGTGTCTGTAATTTTGTCAAAAAATTAAGTCTTAATGTTTTAGGACAAACCTACCTATAGATTTAAAGAAATATACAATAACAGTCACAATAATGCCTTAAAATTGTCTATACCGTGACATACGGGGTAGATTTTTGCTACTTGAAACCCCTTCATTTGTACTTGTATGTCAATTTGCACTAAAACTGTCATTATCAAATCTCTAATTGTCTGCTTAAAAAATGTTTCCAAACAATTTTGATAGTTTCAGAAAAGTTGATGTTAAAGTTGAAATCTGTGAATGAGTACCTTTAATTGATAAAGAAATTGTTGTTAATGCTCAAGTCAATGCTTAAATTAATGTAGAAATTCTCTTCGCTGTCTCAGGGCAAAGTGAACAAGTTATAACTTACCATCGTGTTCCTTCATACATATATAACTTTCTGTAGCTGAACAATTTAAATCACCAACGGAAGCATTTCTGTTTATATATCCACATTTTTCTTGTCCGCCAAGATTATTGGGTTCTTGGGCCCAAAACCTAGACAAAACATGACAAAAATAAATAAAAACACGTAAGTCAGGTAAACTAAAATAGACTGTGCGAAAAAATGAACATTAATTAAGTTGGGTGTACATTTGTCCATTATTGCTCAACAGTCTATCTATATAATACTTTGATAAAAAGATACATGTACTAAGAATGTTAAAAAGGTCCACCGAAAATGTCCACACTTACGCAGTTAAGATATATTACAAATATAAACGTATCTCGGTGATTCCTTCGGTATCTATTTTTCGCGTTCAAAAAGTAAATTGATGTGTATTAATTTGGATTTTATTAGTCATTAAGAAAATACGAATGTTTTCCAATTTAAATTATCACGTGAGTTTCTGTAATTAATTTCTGTATACTGTCCAAACCGCATTGAATGTCGATGTTTTAGTATTTTAGTGACTTCCCTTTGATCTCTCGATAAATCAACTAAAAGGGGAACACTTTTGGTTTCTGTGCTTACAACACGTTTCATTATGGAACGGTATGACTAAAACACGCAGAGAAGAATTTTGAGCGAAATGAAGCAGAAATGGGCGAAATGGAGGTTTGATTGTTTACAATTACAGGCTCTACGACCAATTAACTACATAACTCAGTTGCATGTCTATTCAATCTATAGGCCGTGCCTATATTTATATTAACTGAACAAGACTATTTACTATATGCTTACTTAACTCGTTTTCGCACGCATAAATTCTACATTTCTGGTTCTGTCATTTGTCAATGTAGAACAAAACTTCAAAACGAAACACTAGTATACTTACACTAATGAGGGGTCTACTGATCGACCGTCTGTCCATTTATATTGTCCCTCAGATGCTGAGTCACTCATACCTATCCACCATATTTGTGACGTCAGAGATACGAGCGGAAGTTGATGTTGGATGTAGTTCTGAAAGTTACAGCGAAATATAAATTTTGTATAATAATATGATCATGTCATGTGACATTAAGATCAAACTATGACAAGGGTATAAGCAAACATTACAGGTTCCGTATTAGTAAAACCACAGACTTACCGCACAACCACCAAAAAACCCAAGATGGATAAAGTCTTAGATTATCAAATGTTTGTTATAAAAGGGTCGCCATGAACACATAACAAATACAAGAACCCACGGTGTTTCCGCTTTTGGACGGACAGTGGGGAAACAATTGATACTGGGGGGTTTAAATCAGGTTAAAAGTAAACACAATCTCCGTAAACAGATGTACTGTAGAGCGTTGTCGTACAGGATCTCTACTGTCTCCGTGGAAGGTCACGTCGAGATGAACTTTGTGTCGACCAATCAATGCGTAGCTTTTATCTAGACGAAAACACTATTAATCACATTTTGATTTCGTAATTTCTATTTTTAGACCAAGGTTTGCATGCTAATTAAACAGCGGAATTATTCACAGTCTGCGATTGGACGGCTCATTTCAAATTGCGTGACGTAGACGATGTAAACAAGTTACGTATCATAACAATTTCGTCATTAATATTATGATGAGAAAAGGTCACATGAACCTGACCCTCGTTTGAAAAAGGCCAGATCAAAATTAGGGAGTAGGCGAGCGAAAAATTTTAGATCGGGTTTTAATCAGATAGAAGTAAACAAAACTCACCCTTGTCCCAAAAGATTCAAGAACAAACAATAACAAATTCACTAGGTGAAAAAAATCTTTAACGCGCTGACTAATTATTTTCGAAAAATGCAGTTCCTTAAATTGTCAAACTGAGATAATACTTGATTGCTCGTATTTTAAGCGCAATGTTTGCAGGTTGTAAATCAATGGAAAGAGTATTCAGTTTTCAAAACAACAAATGAACCGCCTGTGTTGTCGAGTGGTCTATGTCGCATACTTTCGCAAGGGTCGGACAACATTTCTGCATTATCAAGAATCAGTAGTAGGATGATGGAGAATGACCTAGGTCCCTGAAATTTTCTCCCACCCGGATATTAAACCAACTATTTCTCGATCAGTAGATGTGTACGCTACCAACTTAGATAGGAATATAAGAAAGAGAATATCACTGGATCAATGTTAAAGTAAAATGTCTGTCTCATATAACTGAATATGAAAGGGGCGTTACTCTAAACAAACTATGTTTTTTTTGTTTGTTTTTTTTTTACTAGATTTAACGTTGTGTCAACACAATTTTAGGTCATTTTACGGCGTCCAGCGCACCTAACTTAGCTTTCCTGGACCCTTGTCTATAACCAGTACTCACCTACCCTTCCACAAGGCCGGAAGCTTCTCCATATTATCTAATCAATGGAGGAAAATCGACACTATTGTCAAATTTTCATGGAAGTGTATAACATCCCCGGTTGGGATTCGAACCCGCACCCCTCGGGCACGAGATTCCAAATCCCGGTGCTACCAACTGTGCTATCGACCCGGGTTCAAACTATAAGTATCCACAACAATTACCATCTCGTCCTTTGATTCTATAAACAATAAATGTGGTGTTGTTGATGATACTGTTGTTCCAGCCAATGTTGAGGCACATTTCTCTTTGGCTTGTTCCCAGGTCAACATGCTCCAGGGATCAGCAAGTCCGACCGGAAATGAATAACATCCGGTACTATAATTTGTCCAACCAGGAGCACATGGTACCATCTCTGAAATATAGATTTTGCGCATGCGCAATGGCATTTCTTTTTGTTTTTGTACATGGCAAAAAAAGTTATGACTCGTAATTAATCTATTCAGTTGGTTGTGCTTCGGTTTTTCCAGAAATTTGCTATTGGATAAGTTATGTTTCTGGGATGTTTCACTCAGAATATGGAAATAGTTGGGCGAACTACGTCTTGTCTTACGAACGATTTCTTGACATATATTGCTTTCGCTGATGAGATAGTTTTTATGTATTATTTTAAAAGATAAAAAACTAGGATGTTTCAATCTGCATAAAAAATCTCATCCATGCAACAATTCGTAGCAAAATTATTGAACAAATGACAACCAACGCTACAAATGTACAACTTTTGGTCGTAGGTTAATTTAAAAAAGTCGTGTATTTTTTAAAAATGGACTTAAAATCCGAGTGATTTATTTAAAAGCAAGTCAGTTATATACAATTGAAATGATGATTTTCAGGGGCGGATCCAGGATTTTTTTCTAGGAGGGGGGGGGGGGTCCGACCTTTTCTAGGGGGGGGGTCCGAACTTTTCGAGGGGGGGGGGACTGAACCTCGAACCACGACCACATTTTGCAAAAAAAAATGCAACATATTGATAATAAAAACTACAAAACCATTATACCTATGTTAAGCACCGAGAAAAATTGCTTCATGCTACTTAAAAATGACTTACAAGCAAGAAATATACTAATGGACATGTACATTTTCCAAATTCTAGGGGGATCCGGACCCCCCTGACCCCCCGCTGGATCTGCCCATGGATTTTGATATTTGTCGTCTAAAATAATCTACCGACATAAGGCATCAGCATTCTCGTACGCAGCAGTTATCAAAATTCTAGTATCGGGAATCTTGATATCCTCAGAATATGAGAATAAGCATCAGAAGCTAGGGCATGTTTATACTCACGTGGGTTTTCGTATTCACAAATATATCTGTTTTTATCACCACATCTCTCGTCACTTATACTTGCTTGTATATTTAAACCAACACAGTTTTGTAAATGATTCATATCATCTGGTTCTTGAATCCAGTTACTAGAATACATATAGTTATTAAAAAGCTTTGTTATAGAATTTACTTTTCCTGCCTTTATTAAAGTATAACAGCTATTACATGGGTGTACATTTAATATGGCCAGTGACAGCAAAGGTTGGGAACATTCTTAGGGATCGAGAGTTCCCAGGTTTAAGCCCAACAAAAGGCGCTGCTAATTTACTTGAGCTTGTTGTTCCGTTCAACTCAGATGTAAATGAACACCGTGAGGGATCACTTTCTTGAAGTAGAATTCAATAATCAAGCGTTATTTTATAAATTGCCAAGTCAGCTAAACATGTGTATTGAACCAAATATTAGACGGCTCTGTAACTTTTTAAAACATATTTTAACTTATTACTATTGTGGACCTCAGACCCACAAGTTTTAGACTATTTTACGGCGTCCAGCGTATCTAAACTAACTTTCCTGGACATTTGTATATAACCAGTACCCACCTACCCTTCCACAAGGCCAGAATTTCACCATATACCTAATTAATGGTAGAAAATTGACATTTTTGTCAAATTGTCATGGAAGCGTAAAAATTACTTCTCCGGGTGGGATTCAAATCCGAATCCCAAATTGGGAAACTATAGCCTGCGCGCTACCAACTGCGCTACCGACCTGGGTTTATATTGAAAATAAGGAATGATTGACTCATTAAACTGTATTACATTTGTCTGAGATCGGCAGAGGTAGCGTATGTTCCTACATCATAGATCCATAGATGATGTGGTGTAATATCATTTAAATCTGTCCACCATCTTGTATTCCCATTAGATTTTAATAAACTTTGTAAATCTTGCTGAAATATAGAAAATGAAGACAACTTTACTTGAAAACAAAGAGCTGAAAGAACTGGATAAAACAATTTGAATTTCCACACATTTATGTAGTTTTAGTTAGTAATATTGTATTAGGTGCATTTTGAATTAAACATTTGACCCAGCAGTAAGAACTTCAGAGTCTTTATTTAGTTTATACATTCATTGCACTCTATTCACAAATTGATACGTTAATCATGAAAAAGCCACTTAGCGAAATTAAATTTGTATTCTTTTAAGTCATTGGATGAAATAATTTATCAATATAAATGGTAAACATGTGTTCATCCTTTCGGAAAAAAGATAGACATAGTCGTAAATCAGTAGCCGTAATAAGCTATTGACCATCATCAAACATATCCTATCGATTACAGGTCGTAATCTAGGTCATGCGTGTTTTTGTACTTTAAACATTTGACTTGTCCACTGAATAGGTGAATAAGCTGATCCATGAACAGCAATTTTCGGATAAAAACATACAAATTAGATATATAACATTTATCTTAAATACTGTATTTGCAGATTTTAAATTTATATAATGGTATGTTCATAAAATAAGTGTCAAATAACTAAACTAAAAAAAAAAAATAATTCACCCCTAAATATTTATGTGTAATGAAACTGGCTATGTTTATATACGCAATGTTTACGTGAACGACCTGTAATCAAAAGTGTTATAAATACGCCAATTCCGACGTATTGAAGCATTTTCATAGTTTTGAAAAAGCATTTGCACATTCAGACATTAACAGTTAAGCAAGCCTTGCGTCTTCGTGGAATTGAATTGTTGTTTGCACAAAAATATTTCACATAGTCCAATTTTATTAAATCTTGATGTCAAACCAATTGGAAAAAGGGTTGTTTTTGCGTAATTCTACTGCCAAACATAATATAGATAACCAGTAAAACCCCTAAAAAATCCAACCACAGGTTTTGGAGAAAAATGGAATTTAATCAGGCGTTCGTAAGGTGGCTTGAAACGTACACCATACTCGGAAATTTATCGATAACCGATGTAACAGGGATATAACTCTACAGTCGTGTAGAGTTTGAAAACAAAATATTCGATAATGCCAAAAACTGACAAACGTTCCTCTGGAATTCTAGAGACGAAACATTGACCACAATCTCGTCAACATATCATTTATTGCATACGTAATCAATACCTGCCAGCAAAACTTCTGTAACAAATTTATATATAAAACTTACGTTATTTTCGTCGTACGATTACATGTATAGTTTAATAAAAAAATTTAATTTATATCTATTACTTACGATAACACTCGGGTCGTATAGTTTCACTAACGATGAATCCATCTTTATACATTCAGTATGTGCACCGTTCCAGGACATTCGGACATCGCTTATTCTGTAACAATAGTTAGCTCCAACAATGTTCCAATCTGGTCCACAGATACCATGTACATAATCACATAGAATACCTGGATGAAATTGAGTATAATAACATTTGAAAAGTATTGATATAAGTGTGCCAGAGGTACGGTGGCATAGAGGTGACATGGAGATATATTTATTTTTTACGTGGCGGTCATTTTCGACAACTCTCATTGGTCAATTATTACGTGCGCACGTAATAGCTACTGCGTGGCCACGTAAAGCTATTACGTGGCCACGTAAACGTTATTGCGTGCGCACGTAATAGCTACTGCGTGGCCACGTAAAGCTATTACGTGGCCACGTAAACGTTATTGCGTGCGCACGTAATAGCTACTGCGTGGCCACGTAAAGCTTTTACGTTGCCACGTAAAGCTTTTACGTGGCCACGTAGAAAATTAAATATATCTCCATGTCACCTCTATGCCACCGTACAGAGGCTATTAGAATTCTCGATATTAGCTAGTTAGGTCGACAATCTTGATTACCTCTGGGGAGGAGAATGGCTCATTGACAGCTGACACGGTTTCGAGTCAAAAACACTTAACATGTACATGTACATACATTTGTATATACACGTGTAATTGTGACATTTTACCGCGGTTTAGAAATCACGGTTGGTTTTACGGTCCTGACATTGGCGATGAGGGTTCGAACCTTCGTCAATGTCAATGATAAATTCCGTTTATGCCATAATATAATAAAAAACACAATTAACTATAAGTACGTAAGATGGCTAAAGACGTTTTGGCGAAAGCCGGATGAAATATTCAGTGTTATAGTTAACCCTGATACGCAACGAACCGTAGAACCCATACCGTAATTTGAACCGAGTCATGAAGTGGTCGAATCGCGGTAGCCTTAATTATAAGAGCGTTCTCGTACAGTCTACTTCCTGATCCCTCAGTACTAGACATTGGTGTTGTGATTTTATCCGAAACACACATAACGTCCCCGTTTCCATAGACAAGAAACTTTATACAAAGTAATATTCATGCTTCTATTCGTATTTCTAACTTATTTTTCTACATTCATTGTTATGTATATTTGTATTATTATGAAATGTTTGAGAAATTCTAAATGCATTATTTTTCGATTGATAGAAAATCGACAAATACTTTTAATATGTTTGTTTGTTTTGTTGGGTTTAACGCCGAAGCAACACATTTTATAGGTCATATAACGGCGGTCAGTCAACCTACTCACTCCTCCTAGAAAGGCTAAATATCTGGATTTAGCTGTTAACCAACTACTAAGCACATACTTTCGTCAGTGACTGACAACTGCCCTACATTATTAAAATCATTGGTAGGAGGGAGAATGGCCGTAGAAATAATCTCAGGACCAAGCTCAACAAAAGTATGCCCTGTCCGGGAATCAAACCCATGACCCCAGTCAATCAGTAGACCTGCGTGCTACCTACTGAGCTAGCCGTACTATTAAATAAAAATGTTAACTTACAAAACAATATAGAATGAATTAAAGTCCGGTGGTTTGTAGTCATCCTTTAACGATTTCACAACTATTGACAAACTTGAAAGAAAAAAGTATTTTACAACGGATCAACAGTTAGGTGACAAAATATGACATAGATGATGGTACATGTAGTTTGACAGGTGAATTATCTAGATCAAAATTAGAAAACCAGGGATGGATCAAGATATTTTTCAAGTATTTTCAACCGATGTTTCCATCCAGGTAGTCCATTCGGGGTAGCATACTGAAAAAAAATCGGGTTTAACCTTTTTTAAATGTGTATTGCAATTATCTGAAAACACTAAAAGAAAATATAGCCCCGCCCCTTTAACTGATCCTCCCTGGCTAGAACTGTCACTGGGTATCAAATAGACATTGCTACACTAAATAAACTGTATATCGTTGAACACTGTACTCTTAATTGTAATGAATACAGAGATAGGAGTTGTTGTCAATGATTTTATCAACCATACTTTAATGATAGCAACTTCAACTGATAAATGTTTTATTTAAAGTTATATTCACAATTATAATAATTCAGATATATCCAGTTTGTACTGGTGGCTGGACCCTTTTTAAATAAAAAGTTAAGGCCACAACAAATTGATCATATGTTCTATGGATTTGCTCGCACCTTAATTTTGACGGTTTTTACAAAAAAATATTTTTATTTCCTCGCTCGCTCATGAAAATTTGGTCAAACCGCTATATAAAGCAAATGAATAAAGATTTTTTTTCTTCTCTCGCTCGCCCCATTTTTTTCAGAAAAATCCATAGAACATATGATCAACTAGTTGTGGCCTAAGATAAAGTTGTATGACCATTTTTGAGGTTTTGCCATTCAACCACACGTTTGTCCTAAAATAAAGACATTATCGTAAGAAGTCGCCCCAGAAACAGAAAATTCATACGAGTATTTGATAATTAAGCTTATATATTGTTGAATGCCCAAACAGCAAGTGAAATCAATGTATAGTTCAATTCTTTTCGATTTTTTGTGACATAAACATTAACCCCACTGATTTATTTATTCAATATAGTACTTTAGTACTTATGATTGATAAAAAATAAATATCTGTATTTATGTACGGAGAAAATTGAACACATTTCGAGTATTAAAATCAGCAGGGTTAATATATGCACCACAGTTGAACAAAATTTAACGGCACATGACTGTAGTACATACTTTAATTATGATATTATGATGTTATCTGTCAATGACTACATGTACATTGTGTACTTCTAGTATTTAAGTTTATTTCATATCTGAAACCAACATTATCCAATGGTTCGTTTTTACATTATCACTAACGTATCATCATTTTATCAATCTTGGTTTACAAGAGTGGATCAGTTCACAGCTCTTCGTCATAATACAACATACTCATCTTTTTTTTTCGCCGAAAGTATACTTGATTGTATTCCGTTTTCTTATTCGAATGCCAGAAAAAATCGTAGATGATGCTGAATAAACCGACAGAAGTTCTAGAGCCACGTGATGTACAGCAATAATTTATTAAATCAATCAAGCACATAATTTCTATTTCATTCTATTTCGAGACAAATATTTGACACAAATTATATAGAGCATAATCAAACGGTAAACATAGTCATTTGCAAAAACAATTAGTACAAAATTTCATTGTTAATTTATAATTAAAATTCACAGGATATAATGGGCATTTTTGAACAAAGAAATATTATTATAGTTGTTTTATGCAGTACTTGAATA
This sequence comes from Mactra quadrangularis, assembly GCA_025267735.1. NCBI lineage: Eukaryota > Metazoa > Mollusca > Bivalvia > Venerida > Mactridae > Mactra > Mactra quadrangularis. The sequence goes on along the minus strand of CM046298.1, from coordinate 42,988,271 downwards.
ATTTTAGCAGTCGCAAGAATTTTATGAAAAACGTAGAGTTTGTTTACATTCTGAAGATCACGTGACTATATTATTCTGAAGACCACGTGACTATATAATTCTGAAGATCACGTGATTATATAATTACGAAGATCACGTGACTATATAATTCTGAAGATCACGTGGCTATATAATTATGAAGACCACGTGACTATATAATTATGAAGATCACGTGACTATATAATTATGAAGATCACGTGACTATATAATTATGAAGACCACGTGACTATATAATTCTGAAGATCACGTGACAAAATACACTAAAGACTGGCACCAACCATTTATTTCCTTTTATCTCATTATATGTCATGAAAATCCTACATTAACTAATTTTAAAGTCATCGGAAAGTGTAATGTTTCTGAGGCTGGGACTATCTGTAGATCCGCCCATGAATGTCGTAAATGTTGTCCACGAATTGATGTCTACGTTTAAGCGTTTGAACTAAATAAAGATCTTTGAATTTGTATGAATTCAGTTTTTAAAAATTGTGTGGACAGGATTCTTGTGAAGGCGTTCAAATATGAAACAGTAAGTGGATATAAGTATAACATACATTTATTTTGTTAACCTTTATATAAGCCTAGGTCTTGCATTCACGAATTTCACATGGTCCCAGGAGCGTACGGAAAATAATGCCGGATAAGCTTTAAAAGGTGTTCGAAAAGCGGTATGGAGTGAACCCAAGAGCACAGATAGTTACATACTAACCACGGATGAATAAGGATTGCTAAGAATGTTAACTGATTGAATCTTCCAAGGTCTGGGATGATCTCACTTGAATGGTCGACCTAGACAATTCTCAAATTGTTTAAGGAACAACATAAAATATGAATATATAAACTATTGCTGTACTTAGTGTGAAAGAGTTGGAGTGTGAGAAACAGGAGCAATAGGATGCGTGTACGAGTGATTCTGTGCGAGTGAGATGAAGTGTGAGAAACAGGAGCGATAGAATGAGTGCACGAGTGATTCTGTGCAAGTGAGATGGAGTGTGAGAAACAGGAACGAAAGGATGAGTTTTCGAGTGTTTCTGTGCGAGTAAGATTGATTGTGAAAACAGGAGCGATAGGATAAGTGTGAGAGTTATTCTGTGCGAGTGAGTGTAGTGTGAGAAACAGGAGCGATAGGATACGTGTACGAGTGATTCTGTGCGAGTGAGTTGGAGTGTGAGAAACAGGAGCGATAGGATGAGTGTGAGAGTTATTCTGTGCGAGTGAGATGTAGTGTGAGAAACAGGAGCGATAGGATACGTGTACGAGTGATTCTGTGCGAGTGAGTTGGAGTGTGAGAAACAGGAGCGATATTATGAGTGTAAGAGTAACTCTGTGCGAGTGAGTTGGAGTGTGAGAAACAGGAACGATAGTTTGATTGTGAGAGTAGATTGTACGAAAATAGTGTTAGATATCTGTAATTTGTATCTTATAGGCCAAATGACCTATATTGTTTGGAATAATATAATTATGTTAAACTTTTCATTAGCATGTATTTTACAGATATGGAAATATCACGTGGTCTGGAATTATTCCTGCAATTCTGATGATATTCTTGTTGTCATGTACGTATTTTAATGTTAAGATTTTGCACTATTTAGCGGACAGACCCCCTTCAAGCCTTCTTTGCCGAAATATTTTAGGATTCAGATAAAATTATTAATAGATGGACTCACGATCTAAGTCAGCCAAGAGATTGGTATTACAGGTGTTGAATGCGATACAATGAGTTGAATTTCTAACATCTGGACCAATTTAGTTTTGAGATACACGATTAGATTTACTTCTCATACATTCTGGACAGTCATAGCTCCCATAACTGTGGTGACTGAATTACGTCATGTCGTATTGTCATCCCGCGCGGGCGCAATACGAAAACACGAAAGTACGACAAAATTGTATTTTTGTCATATCTTCGTCCCGCGGGTAGCCATGCAATAAGACAATTATACGACAATTTAATCATCATGTATTTGCCCGATGAAGTGTGTTACGAAAACATATTCATACGACAAAACTTTTACAAATGCTCGAAACTTTTTTATGTCGTATGTTTGCCTTAATTTTGTCGCATCTTTGTGTTTTCGTCTCAGACCTCGCGGGACGAAGATACTACAAAAATACATTTGTCGCATGATTGTGTTTTCGTGTTGCACCTCGCGAGACGAAGATGCGACAGATCTACTCTGTCGTATAATTGTATTTTCGCTCTTTCGCCTTCCGCTCACACAAGCATACATCTTCAATAATCTTTCGCGCATGTGTTAGCGGAAGGTGAAAGAGCGAAAACACAATTACACGACAGAGTAGATCTGTCGCGTCTTTGTCTCGCGACGAAAATGCGACATGGCGTAAATCAGCCACCATACATAACCGACAGAGATCGTTTGTAACTAGTGTCTCATTACAATTAAAGTTAAGAGATCTGAAAATCGTAAAAACAAGAAGTGCATATTTAGTTTTAGATCTATGAGTAATTGTATATACATTGTAAATGTTTATGAAGGTATGAAGTCTCGTGGTATTCAAAATGTAAACAATTACAATGTACTTGTTTTTCATTACATGTATATTCTTGCACCCGCCAAAATATAGAACACATGGAAAAGAATCAAATAGTGCATAAATAACTCCTACCTCTTCTTAACAGTTTACACAAGCTTGTTAATTGTACTTACATTGTACATACTTACAAATATTGGACGATCGGTTATTTGGCGTAACCAACAAACTTACAATTTAATTAATATTAAAACAATAGTAAAACATACTCTTATTGACCAAAATTATCAACATTGGCAATCACTCGTGCAACTTTCAACCAAAGGATTGAATTACTCTATCTACAAACGAACAATAAAACTTGAAAATTATCTAAAGTACTTTAAAAACAAAAATGAATGACATTCTATCTTAAAATTTCGTACCAAAATTTCGTATATAAATATATTGTTTGTATGTCATGTGATCTATGTTAATAATTGTATTATGTTCATTTGTTCTCATGTACCATGTATCTTGGTGTATGTTCTGTTCTGTAATTTTTTTTACTATAAGTTTTCAGCAAAAATATTTTTGCTCGTGATCTATGGTTTACCATTCGACTTGAGTAAACTACGATTGAAAATTACAAAACCAATTTGTACTTTCAAGGAAGAGAAAAGGATAAGATAATTTTTTATGTCATTCAAGTTTGTGATCAGAAAGAGAAATTAGCGGAAAAACAAATGTTTGTTTACCTTACAAGTCGTTGATGTAGATCATGTGACTACATAACCTGTTTATCAAATATCTATTTTAGGTATAGACAACACCGTGCAGTCACAAGGTTTATATACAGTAAATATAACATGTCCAGATGGTTGGCAGAAAGCCCTAAATAACTGTTATCTATTTAATGTCAAAGATCAATTAAACTGGGCCGAGGCTCGAACAGAATGTTCTCTGCAGGATGCTGACCTTATGGTGATTGCAAATAAACAAGAAAGGGTACGTAAAGAAACTACTGAATAAGAAACTACTGAATATATAATTCGTACAAAAAAACATTGTTTATATAAATAGTACAATGAACTAATCCACGACAGGGGGTGTTCAGGATGACAATAAAATGTTAGTATGTTTTATGAATGTCTTGTTGCAGTAATGGTTATGCGTTCTATCAGTACATGTACAAGTATGATTGACCAAGAGGTGGTGGTTTATCCGCCACACTAATTTTGTTAAAATGAACTATACAACTTTTATTTTCACTACTGCCTACCTCTTGAATGGATTGGTTCATTTTTAATGTTTACTTAATTACGTTTTGTTATTTTGTACGAACTATAGACTATTTTTTTCTCAACTCTTAAAGTTAGAATAATTTCACGGTGATTGGATTCATGTTTTGACATTTGAGAAGAAAACGAATTATACTAGGCCACAGACTAACATTTGCGGATGATCGCATGCTGAGTCTCTTGCATTCACATTCTAATTACCCAGAGAAAGCACAAATGATCAAACACTGAATAATTAGAATGACTACTTTATTTGTTAACCCGGGTCGATAGCGCAGTTGGCGCCGGGAATTAGAATCTCGTGCCCGAGTGGGTGCGGGTTCGAATCCCACCCGGGGAGGTTTTACCCCTCCATGAAATTTTGACCATAATGTCGATTTTCCTCCAATGGTTAGATAATTTGGAGAAGTTTCCGGCCTTGTGGAAGGGTAGGTGAGTACTGGTTATAAACAATGGTCCAGGAAAGCTAGGTTAGGTGCGCTGGACGCCGTAAAATGACCTAAATTGTGTTGAAACGGCGTTAACTCCAAAAAATAAATAAACTTTATTTGTTTCATTCAAGTGATAACAATATCTTAATACTAGTATATTAATTTTTGAAATACCATTATTTTTTGAATATTGAATGTTTTATATATCATGATATTCACTTAACTCACTTTTAACTTAACTCGCATCTTTTAGGTTTTAAACTTTTTTAGTAAATTGTCTTTGTCCCAAAAATTTTGATAGGAACCGTATGATTTCTTGTCTCCAAACTTTTGATAGGTACCGTATGATTACCTTGTCTCCAAACTTTTGATAGGTACCGTATGATTTCCTTGTCTCCAAACTTTTGATAGGTACCGTATGATTTCCTTGTCTCCAAACTTTTGATAGGTACCGTATGATTTCCTTGTCTCCAAACTTTTGATAGGTACCGTATGATTTCCTTGTCTCCAAACGTTTGATAGGTACCGTATGATTTCCTTGTCTCCAAACTTTTGATAGGTACCGTATGATTTCCTTGTCTCCAAACGTTTGATAGGTACCGTATGATTTCCTTGTCTCCAAACTTTTGATAGGTACCGTATGATTTCCTTGTCTCCAAACGTTTGATAGGTACCGTATGATTTCCTTGTCTCCAAACGTTTGATAGGTACCGTATGATTTCCTTGTCGCCCAACTATTGATAGGTACCGTATGATTTCTTGTCTCCAAACTTTTGATAGGTACCGTATGATTTCTTGTCTCCAAACTTTTGGTGGACACAGTATGGTTCCGTTGTTACTTTCAGGACTGGATAGCTATACAAACAGAGTCCTACAACACAGATGAATGGTGGGTTGGTTTGAAATATATGAAGCAATGGACTTGGGTACAATATGGTGGTGACACAAGATACATGTATTATGATTTGTTGTCTGTTTATTGACATAATTTTTTTGTGGTTATAGGTTAATGCCGTAGCATTGTTTATGTAATATAATGGTGGTCAGTCAATCTACTCACTGTTCCTGGAAAGGCCAAATCTATGGAATTATCTGTTAATCAGTTTCTAGGCTTATACTTTCGTCAGTGACTCACAACTGCCCTACATGATTTAGAATCAGTGATAGGATGATGTAATGACCATACAAATTATTTTATAATCAGCCTTCACGAAGTATGCTCCGTCTTGGAATCGAACGCACGGGCCCTCGATCAGTAGACTTGTGCGCAATCAGCAGAGCCAGCCGAGTGGCTTAGAATTATTTTACATGATAGCTCATCAACTTAAATACATATAAATGCAGCAGCATCTTGTCATTCTATACAAAGTGAAGCTTCTGTAGAGTAAATTCTTCGTGCCATTACAGTAAAGTTCCGCTATTAAGACAAGCAAAATCATTGCCCTAATAGCGAAACGGTCTTAATATAGGGACCCTTTTCTTCACAAATTAGGCATTTGGGTCTTATTAATTGTCAAAAATCGCGTGATTTTGAAATAACAAAAGAGGTCTTAATAGCGGAACTTTACTGTATAAACTGTATATACAGAAATACGTTTACAATAAATCGCTGTTGACGTGTGAGATCATTCAGACGGTATTATCAATTATTAGGAGCAGAGCAGTAGTCTAGTGGCTGGACGCCCTATAATAGATCGAGAGGGACACTGCTAGTTTCCTTGAGCAAGAAATTTACCTACAGTTATATCACCCTAGTCAGTTGTATTACTGTTGGCGGTCACCTGCTTGAAGGTGAGTTTTGGGTTCATGGGTTATCGCATAAAATCGAATGTCGGCTGAACACGTATAGTTCGAACAAAAAAACAAAACACTTTTTTTTATAATAACAATACAATGAACTAACCCACGAGGAGGGATGCCCAGGATGACTTTAAAATAAACAATTGTGATATGTTTTACTTGTGTCTTAGTTGTTGGTGCAATGGAAAGCGTTCTACCATAACAAGCATGATTTACCAAGTGGTGGTGGTTTATCAACCATGCTAATTTTGTGAAAATGAATTACACAAATTTTATTTTTAATAATGCATACCCCTGAAATGAATTGTCTCATTTTTAATGTTTACCAAAACACGTTTGGTTTTTTGTACGCACTATTTATGAAAGTTGGCTTTAAACAGTACTTTAACCTTTTTTAATAATTTTTAAAAAAAGGGGATTATCTTGTATTCATTAGTTTGTATTAAGATACTTCTATTGCTCGATTTTACCGCTGTGATTATTTTTCAACGAAAATTGTCCATTTACGTCGGTAGTTCTCAAATGATGTTCGATATTTTATATAAAACTAGCAAATGTATAAAGGAATCGTGGCGTAAAATGACTTTAATTTCTGCGAATTTTATGAAAACAAGCTGTACATTCAGCACTTTGGTTTTGATTCTATATATTAAGAACTTGGAGAAATGAGCCAGATAACTATGATGAACAAGATTGTTGTGCTATTAATGAATATGGTTTATTTAGTGATGAATATTGTAAAAGTAAACTTGGATTTATTTGTTCATATCCATTAAATAGAGGTAAGTATTAGTAATGCTTGATTATAGTGCCTGAAATTATTATTATTATCATTATTTTTTTTCTTGTAATCATTATCAACTGTACATTTTGATGCCCATTAAAGTAAGTCATCTGTCTTACTTGAACATGCAAGCAGACGGCAGTATGGTCCTATACAGATGTCCGTTATCGATCGAACTCAAATGTTTAAAAATAAACATTTCCTGCAATATTGAAATCGGGGTGCTAATGAGTTTCGTTAAGTATATTACACTGATTTTTATGGTTCCAAGGGAGACAATCCGCATTTTCAGGGTCAATAAACACGTCATCTACAACAGCTTATATTTTTTTCTCACTCAAAATGCCTTATTGATCTTTTGAATTGTGTTCATATACACAATACCATTTGCACAAAATCTAACCTAAACTAAGTCAGTCATAAAAATGTGCAGAGGATTCCACGATTTGAATTTTGATCTTTATTATTTTTATAAAATAAAATCTTACTGCTGTTGTCGATCCTACTGTTAGCAGTAACAGCAGTATGACCAATCTTACTGCTGTTCCTGCTTACTTCTTATTCATTTTCTTGCTATTGTTACCTCCCTTGTTTCAGGTGATTTTTGTCCATCTGGTGACAATTCTCCCTGGTTTATGACAGATTCAGCTTGTTATTTTATATCACCATTATTGAATACATCACTTCATCTAAGTTGGCAAGATGCTAAAACTTACTGTACTAACTTGTCACCATCTAAATCATCACAACTCATGTCTGTCACTACCGCAGACAACATGGTAAGAATTCGTTTTTAATTTAATAAAAAATCCTCTGTTTAGGACAACCCGATCCTACCTGGAAGAAAGGGTAAAATTCACTATCATAAATATTGGAAAGAAGACAATTGGTGAAAATCAAAATGGACTCTGTTAAAAAATCATTGAGCCTACACTACCTAACTTTTATCACATCGTTGCTCTAAACACTGAATATTTTTTGCCTAATGCTAAGGCCATGCCAAATTGGAATTTTGTTAAGCGTCAACTCAAGTTTGACAAACCTAGGTACCTATTCACAAAAACACACAAACCGAAAACGAAATCACATGTCCATCCATTCTAGCTAGAATTCATACAAGTAAGTACTTGGTATAGTTCATGAATGTTTATGGCATTAATGTGAGATTAAAGTAATTCTGTAAAAAAAGTATATACAACATACAAATGTACATTTTCAATAATAAAATACTTAGAAACAAGGAACTATAGTATACTACTCAGTATTTCCTGAGCAAATCCAATTTATCGAACCCCAAAACAACAGATATTTAACAAACTTTTACCGACAATTCTTTTTATTGGATTAAGAACTCCAGAACCTACGCGCACGCGGACGCTTTACAGAATTCCGGTATGGCATGGCCTAATTTGTAAAACAAAACAAACTGGTGTGCTGTAAGTAAAATGATATCATTTTTGACTGGTTATGGTTGGACCCAATCTCCGTAAACAGATATTCTGTAGAGCGTTGTCGTACAGGATCTCTACTTTCTCCGTGGAAGGTCACGTCTTGATGAACTTTGTTTCGACCAATCACTGCGTAGCTTTCATCTAGACGAGAACACTATTAATCACATTTTGATTTCGTAATTTCTATTTTTAGACCAAGTTTTGCATGCTAATTTAACAGCGGTATTATTCACAGTCTGCGATTGGACAGCTCATTTCAAATTGCGTGACGTAGACGATGTAAACAAGTTACGTATCATAACAATTTCGTCATGAATATTATGATGAGAAAAGGTCACCTGAACGTGACCTTCGTTGGGAAACGGCCAGATCTAAATTAGCGAGTAGGCGAGCGGAAAATTTTAGATCGGGTTTTAATCAGATTGGGTTGGACTAGGGCTGTAACGATTCACCGATGCATCGTGAGATCGTATTCGCGACTGTCCGATACGGGTGTATCGAATCGCGTCCTAAAAAATCGCGATTCAGGGGGTCTATTAGTTTACAAGAAATCAGTTAAAACGAAATATACTATATACATTTGTATCTATAGCATTTACTGTGCAATTGCAATCTTTACTCAGTGTTCAATCTAGAGCGCGCCATTGGCCGCTTATGAACGCAAATGGCGCAATATCAATCGCCTATTGGGCCTGTCGGGCGCACTCGCCAAAAATATGGCTATATCGCGAATTTGACAACTTTTCGTATATTCTATGCCATTTGGTTTCGTTACATCTATTTTGCTAAATGAAACGGGTACCTCAGTCTTCGAATCTAGCTACCGGGCCGAAGACCGAGTCCGTCCAAAACGCTGACGGTTCGCAAGACCGAATGTTTGGTAGCAATTTCAATAGCAATATTACTAAAATGGATAATTGAACATAAAAATTGCAGTTACAAGCAATTTATTATTTGGACGCTAAAAATCCAGCCCCGAGAGTCCGCAATACGCATTAAATTTTTATCCACGCTTGTAACAATCATAGACAATATGACTTATGTGTAAGACGTCCTCTAAAAAAATCAATAGTGCTACACATATGACGGCTCGATAAAATTGATTACGTAATCAAATGGTTGCAATTAACAAACACGTGTCAAACTTTGGTGAACATTGATTGCAGAAGATAACACTTTCTTTTATGTTTGCCGATAAGCTTTTGTTATTAATTATTAGCGTGTTGTGTGGCAGTTTAAATAGACATGATTAGTTGATTTTTTTAATGAACTAATTCGTTAAATTCCACTAGAAACAAACAACTTTGTCATTATTTTACAACAAATAAAGTTATTTGTATTTTATTATTCATAATGTGGTATTCCATTTCGTAAAAACAAAATTCCTTCAATCATTATATCGTAACGACATCCATTTTCGCGACCCACGCTATCGTTTTTTTTTAAATTTTATGATTGTTTGATAATAATATCATAATTTGTCTACGCATTCATACCAAATTTACAATTAACATCGTATCGCGATTAATATCGTAATCGCGAGGCATATATCGCGATACGTATCGTATCGCGACCTTGACCACGATACGCAGCCCTAGGTTGGACCAATGAGAGTGTACCTGATCAAAACATAGACATGCAATGGTCTGTTTACCCGCTTTTTTATTTGCGATGAAAATCGGTTCAAAGATAATGTTATATTATCGATAAATTCTAGCAGTTAAACTTTATCATATACAACTTATTTTAAAGTTAAGTTTAAAGTCGTTATTGTTATTTTCAGTTAAGTTTAAAGTCGTCATTATTATTTTCAGTTAAGTTTAAAGTCGTTATTATTATTTTCAGTTAAGTTTAAAGTCGTTATTATCAACATATGATACTGCTGGTGTTCTGTTACCATGGTGGACAGGTTTAAATGATCAAGCTACAGAAGGAAAATATGTTTGGATTGATAACACAGAAGCCAACGGAACTTTGTTGTATGTACTTATTATTCTGCAATTAGGTTTACAAATATATAACTGGAATTCATTTTGGCGTATTTTACTGTTTCTCATATATTGTAATAACTATCGTTAGCCATCAACATCAGTTTTACGGGGAAAAATCGTCTGAAGTTGATCTGATGAGTTTCGAACAAGTTCCGTCATAAGTTTAGACATCCTTATTGCGACATTGACCAGGGTTGCTGATTTTAACTAACGATAAAGTGAAATGTTTGTTTGGTTTTTACGGCGCACCAACACAAGGACATATAGCGCTAAAGTGAAATGAATCTGTAATATACTAGTAAAGTAATGCGGGACTTTTATCAGTTATTTTTCCTTTCTGAAGCACTCTAATTGTTTAGTAGGTCCTATCAGTTGGAATTCTCGGATTTTATCATTGAAGTTCTAGGTAAAAATAATAAAATATTTCATCTAATATTCTTCTTGTTAGTTAAGATATTAATAGGAGTGGTGAAATTTAGTTAGTTCCTTACCCTAACAATGCTTAGCTTCATTTTCAAACAAATAAAATGTTTTTTTAAAAGTTATTTAAGATTAATAGTGGCAAATTGACATTGTAAAGTAAGGGTAAAATCCGAGTAATTCAACTATTTCGACCTACCTATTTCAAGAGTATAAAAGGGGAAATAACTGACTAAGGTCCCTTATTCATCAGAAAGGTATGAGCATTGACAAAAAATTCGATGTTGTATTGTTATGAATAGTGCGTAAAGTTTAACCCGATCTAAGCTTTATAAAAGAATATTCATTACCTGGAATACGAATGAAGTATTAATTCTCGATACCTATGTCAGAGTCTTACGTCAAAGCTCGGATGAAATTATTAGACAAGGTCATGTATACTAAAGCGTACAATGAATGTCTATAACATAAGGGCGGAGAGGATTATATGTTGAAATTTAAGTCATAAACATACTTCTATTTACAATCGCTGTAAATCTATTGCTCATTTTGAATACGTTACTTGCCGAAGTGAAGAATAGGCGTGTAAAATTATTCCAAGAATGTCGTGTAAAAACCTCTACTTACAAGACTTTAGTATATGAATGTTTTATTTACAGACAATGGGATGTTTCACCAAGTTTAGACAGATCAAAGAACCGTAACTGTGGAGTAATGTATCAGGGAGGCTCCATTGATGACGTCACATGTGATAAACGTGCACATTACGCATGTGAAATGTCTGCAATGCAAGGTAAATTAATACCGTGAAACATCGGGTATTGCCGCATCTTAAAATGACATTCGCAGTTACCCGTTAGACCGGGCAAATTTTGACTCCAAGTGGCAATTCTTTAACTTTCTTTATAGAGGACCTTAAGTTGTTGTCACATGGCATACCAAATATTGAAACTCTAATTATACATTTTTTCAGAAGTCCTTTTTTTTACTTTCGGTTGTCTAGGCAACCAAAGTTATGCATGGAATGAAACGGAACAAGGGACATTTAGGCTAAGTTTAAGCAAAGTTGTTTCGAGAATTAAGGAGAATGTGTTCTTTAAGTGAAGATAATGACTCAGAACCGACCAAGCCCGATCACAACAGTTCATCTTGAACAGTTATTGCTCAGGTGAGCTATCTAAAATCATCAAACCGAACTTATATATGTTATTCAAATAAATGATTTGTTTATATTTGATTGTTTTTATAAATTAACCTGGGCTGCATATTATCAAACATCTTACGATAATTTATCAATACATTGTAGAGGGACTTACGACTAATCTCGGTCGTAAGACGCTTGATAATACGGGCCACTGATGAAGACTTAAAAGTCGAAACGTTGAATAAAAATACATATCTAACGCAGAAGTGTGAATTCTTCTATTTATTATCTTTATATTTCAGCACATTTAAATCTCGGATGTGGTTCCTGGTTACGTGGTGGTAAGTCATGTTATTTGTTGGGCAAAGGAAAAGAGTATACATGGCAACAAGCGAATCAGAAATGTACATCAGCCGGAGCTCACCTCTTACAAATTGACAACTTAGACGAAAAGGTATGTATTGCATGTATAAATAGCGCCCAGTTAAGAAAAAAGTTCATTCGTTAATAGAGAAATTGTCGCCTTTGGTAGAATAGGTTAGCATCATAAATAAATATAGGGCTTATCGTGGAAAAGCATCGCATGTTTCTTACCAGAAATTCGTGATATCAATTTATGAAAGGCAAGCTACTCATATACAACCATGTTAATGTGTATATGAATCAGCACATTTTATTTCTTAATACAATGTGTATTTGGGTAGATAGGAAAGAATAGAATATATTTATAAGGTCAAAAATATTCTGAGAAAATGTTGATATTAATAATTGATTGGAATACAAACACACGATAAATGAATGTTTTCAACTTTTGATTTTTTGATTTACAATTAATATTGTTGTAGACAGAGCCAAAAAAAACTTATAGATGCTATTTACATGTATGTCTACATGTATGATCGTAAACGATTTGCGGAGAAACTATTTCTAATAAAATCTTGTAATATTAACTCTTACATTTCCTCCTTGTAGGCGTGGCTAGAAGGTCTGGACCTAGGTCCTTCTGGTTATTGGACAGGTCTTGCAAGAGCACAGAACAAGTATGGATGGGCGTGGCCAGATCAATCTACGGGCAATGACACATTTATGTACGTATATATTTTAGCAGTTTTTGTTTCTTGTTAAATGTAGCTATGTTGTTTATCTTTTTGTTTGTTTGTTTTAACACCCTAGATGTCTAATCTCGTGGAAAATAAACATTGTATAAAAGTGCGTGGTCGAAAAATGAACACCGTATATAAACCAACAACATGGGCGGATCCAGCCGGGGGTCAGAGGGGTCCGGAACCCCCCCCCCTAGAATTTGGAAAATGTACCTGTCCATTATATTTCTTGCCTGTAAGTCATTTTTAAATAGCATGAAGCTTTTTTTCGGAGCATAACATAGATTTAATGGTTATGTAGTTTTTGTTATCAATATGTTGCATTTTTGTGCAGAATGTGTATAATGTAGTTGTGGTTTCGGACCCCCCCCCCCCTAGAAAAGTTCGGACACCCCCTATAAATGTTCGGACCCCCACCCCCTAGAAAAATCCTGGATCCGCCCCTGAACAAAGTAAATGATTATTAAATAAGCTCAGTTGAGTCATTAATAGAAAATCGCGGGTTTTACGCATTTACCCAAACACTTCACTCAAAATGTGGCTATTTTAGATGAATTTGATAAATTTCACTTATTAAAATTGCTCTCAAAGCACAACATTGTTTGCATGCAACCCCATTCAACGATATCTCTGGAGGGTCCCCGATTTGACTTAACCCCCATCTTTTGTGTTTGAATAGGGGCAGTATCCCTCATTGACAGAACGAATCGCGGTCACTTTGTGAAGAAATGAGGCTCAAAATGATAAGTTTGACCAAATTTCCCGGGCGGATGCAATGGTCTGAATTCAAAATTTGAGACTAAAGAAGCAAACAATGCATTTTGAGTCCCAGCGTTGCAATGGTGACCATGATTAAATGTCAACTAATTAATGTCAATAACCTAGAAAACAGCATAGGCGGACCTAGCGGGGGGGGGGGGGGTCAGAGGTGTCCGGACCCCTCTTGGAATTTCCAAAATGTACCTGTCCATTAGTGTATTTCTTGTTAGTAAGTCATTCTTAAGTAGCATGAAGCACTTTTTCTCGGTGCTTAACATAGATTTAATGATTATGTATACATATATAGTTCTTATTATTAATATGTAGCATTATTCTGCAAAATACGTATAATGTGGTAGTGGTTCGAAAGTTTGGACCCCCCTCCCCTAGACGGGTTAAGTGACCAATCACAGGCAACGATAAAAGACTCTATACCAAAAGCCTCTTATACCATCTTGGTCGAGTTCGATAGTAAAATTTAATATTAAAATGATTATTGACATGGTAACTTTATTTTGATACAGTCATCTTTGCACCCTATGAGTCATTTTGGTTTGGTTTAACTCTGTATCATCACATTGTATGTGTCATATCATGGTCTGTCAACATACTCACCATTCCTGGAAAGGCTATTTTTTAACATTGGTTTTTAACGCCGTATTCAACACATATTAACATAACATAACATAACATAACATAACATAACATAACATAACATAACATAACATAACATAACATAACATAACATAACATAACATAACATAACATAACATAACATAACATAACATAACATAACATAACATAACATAACATAACATAACATAACATAACATAACATAACATAACATAACATAACATAACATAACATAACATAACATAACATAACATAACATAACATAACATAACATAACATAACATAACATAACATAACATAACATAACATAACATAACATAACATAACATAACATAACATAACATAACATAAATTTTATTTTAGGCTTAAGCCTTGAGGCCCATCGCCATGAACATAATTATATACATTTACATAATATCAGAGTACATATTTAATTACAATTGTAATATAAACATACATTTAATCAATACCTATAATAAATTTTAATTATTAATATTTATGAATCAAAAATTTAACAATTATATTAAGTGTAAAATGAAAATATATTTAGTTATTCATTTACACGAGATAAATGATAACATGTGGTAATGTTAATATCTCTAATATGTGAGAACATTGTATATACGGTAACATTGTGAATTTTATAATAAATATACATGTATAATAGATCTTGATATCATTACTCCTGTTCGTCTCTTATTTTAAAAGCTTTGATACAGAAAATACATTGTTTATTCAGTACTGATCGTTTTGATTCGTTCATCGTTGATAACGTTATATACACGACGGTCAAATCTTCCTACTAAAGGTTTACTGGTCACCTTCCTATCACCAGTACTAACTTACCCTACCACGAGGCCGACAACTCATGTATAGGGTATGACCTACCGCGACCGGGCTCGAACCCGTGATCTCCGGATTCAAAGTCAGACATGCTAACCACTGTGCCACAGCCGCGGCTCTGGAAAGGCTAAACCTCTAGATTTAAATATTAACCAGTTTTACGACGCATACGTCCGTCATTGACTGCCAACTGTCCTACAATATTTAGTATCAGTGGAAGCCGGGAGAATGGTCGTAGAAATTACTTTATGGACAATTTCCACGAAAATATTCCCCGCACAGGAATCGAACATACGACTCCTCCATCAGTTGTTTTGTGTGCTACCGAATGAATGAACTAGCCATGCGGCTATTAAGACAATTGACAAGTATACTTCTAATGTAGAAAATGGAGCCAAGAACCAAACAATAGTGGTGGAATAGAAGATTGTGTCGCTATAAACAAACAGGGAATGTATGTAGATAAAAGATGTGATGCTAAAACTGGCTATATTTGTGAATATGTCATGGAATATGGTAAGTCTATCCTGTAGATCGCTGTCGAAGGATCTCATAAGATATATACTTAACGAAACCTCTAAGTACCCCAACTTGGAAATGATTATTTTGAACATTTATGTCCAATCGATGATGGAAATGTGTTCATGACCAAATTGACTCTGACTTGCATAGTTTTCATGCTACTTCATCGATGCAAACTGACTGGTTTTGTCGTGCATGTGTTGATATCAGAAGATTTCTAATTGCTTTGATTTAATAGGAAATTAGCAATACGTCGTTTTATCTCTACAGATGACACACCGCCTTGCATAATACCTTTGACAATTTCCCGTTCTTGAAGCGACATTCGAGCCATTTCTTGATTTTTCGTCGTGCAAATCAACACACTTATGATTTTCAAGAAAACAGACCACGTGGAATTTTCATGAGAAGCACGTGCCCATTTCCGTTTTTCAGCACATGCATGACAAAATCAATTTTGGATCAATTAAGAAGCATGAAAACTATGCAATCAGACGACAGTATAGTCCTATACACATTTCCATAAACGATTGGACATAAATGATGAAAAATCGTGACAAATTCCTAACAACATTGAAATCGGGATACTTAGAAGTTTCATTAAGATATTAATATAATAAGATTGATGCACGTATCAAGAATCCTACTACATATAATAAAGATAGTTTTGGATGATATGTATTGATACAGGCAATTGATTTCATGAACATCACTTTTTTCGATTACATGACATTTAATGTAGCAGAGATGCATGTATTATACGTACTTAAGCTTTTATGGCGGCTTTGTAAAGTGTCCGCTGACGACTCTTGATGTCGCAGGTTTGAATCTCAATTAAAATCTTTGAGTTTAACAAGCTACAATAAAATATAAAGCAATGCATTGTAACACCAACTGAAGTAATAAGATTAGGGATATGTACGTATATACCTGTCATTCTTCATTAAAGTTAGTCCATACTGCGTTCAGATGCACTTACAATTTCTAAAAGGTTATTTTTTTCTACACCTTTGATGTCGAAAAACGACAACCATATTACCAAGTGCCAAACTTTATTGACTTAACTCATACAAATTGACTTTGAAAAAAACTTATCAATATTTCGTAAAATTTATCTAAATGAAAGTCATCTTCGTTTTGGCAAATTTGAAAGTTAATTGTTGATTATCAATAATTGTTTCGTCATGTTGTATTC